>JAAAKQ030501018.1:0-20444 GCA_010016005.3 Zanna intricata | reverse complement strand
AATGAAGTGTAGTCTTGTACAATCTCAGGTCAACCACTCCTGAGAAGTGTGGTTAATTGAAACCCAACCACCAAAGAGCACCGATATCCACGATCTAGTATTCAAATCCATATAAAAATTTTTGTCTTTACTAGATTCTATGTCCAGCTATCTCTTGCCAATATCTTCATCCTTATGTTGTGCCTAAAGCTTTCAGACTCTGCAGGAGACATTTTCATTCACTCCCACCACTAGATTTAAAATATCCATTTGCAGGCAGCCCTATTCTCAAACAATACCAAGTTCAATTTTCTGCTCCAGAATTTTTCAATATCTTTCTTTTGTTTGAATTGTATCATTCCATTTCTTAAACACTTTCACCTTCTTTTCATCATCTTTCCATATTATCTGTATGTGTGCACACACTCTGAATTTTGTTGTATTGTATAAAGTACTTAATCCATTTTGAAAATTCTTTATTGTACTTGCCATAATTACTTATCTTAAAAGTTATTTAGCTTAATTGCTGGCTAATTATTAACAACTTAATAGTACTTTTTCTGTTCTTTCAATGGACAAACAACATTCAGTGAATTAATTATTTTGTTTGGGATTATTTTGAGAAATAATTAGGTAGAAAATCGGATAGACCTGTGTCAAGGCGCACAGCTGTTGGTTTAACGTAAAATGTTACAGAACTTGGATGAAGTTCCTCTTAGCTACAGACCAACCAGCGTATCGGTAGAGTTAAATGTGAGAGCCATCATTGTATTTAAAAAAAAAAAACAAAGTTCCCTGTGAAAAAATTTAGTTCCTTTATTTGGCCAACTTACAGATAAACTGGTTGGTCTGCATGTCAGCAAATCACTTTTAATGTATTGGATTGAAATAAAAACAAGACATTGAGTGCATACTAAATTTAATTTTAACATAAAATAGACACTAAATGGTACATGATATTTATTTAGACTGATATTGTATGACAATTTTGTTCAACATTGGTCTGTAATATGAGAAGTAAGAGACATAGGCATAATAAGCATTCGGCGTCATTCAGTGAGCGCACTGTGGCAGCTTTGCGATGCTCATGAAACAATCTTGATTGCTCAGCACTTGACATTGGAGTACCAGTGCATGGACTATAACCTCCCCTTTCTAATGATAGTGCTGCGCCCCCTCCCCACTAACCCGCTTGCCAATGACCGAAACTCAAAGTTGTATCAGAGGGTGATCATATAAGTTATAAAAATGACACTGCATGTATGTCTCTGAGACTAATAGTTAGGGATTTATTAAGGCAGAATGTTACAGAACTTTTCGTTATGCTACTAATTTCTGTTCTGTACCTATATGTTTCAGTCTGATTTTAAGACGTTTCACTTCAAAATAATTATTATGGTTGTTTAGCTTTACAGCTTGATGCTGCATTGTACTTGTAGAAAATATATGTGTCTTTAATATTTATTTTTTAATTACTTTCTTTGATGCGTATGAATTTTCATATTTAATGTGTGTTTTAAAGGCGATGAAAGAACAGTTGTTTAAATTAATACCACTTGTGCTTTATTAGTTTTACCAGTTTAATTATTTGTCAAAATGATAGTATTTTTTCTTTTTAATGTGATGAGAGCCTGTGTTACTGGTTCTCTCTCTCTCTATTTAAAAAAATCTTTTCTCAGAAACTATCAGAGATAATCAAAATAATATTTTTTTTTTAATTCATCAACTCAAAAACTTTTTTTACATATCTTAGAATGTTGCAATGTTGGTTGTTCTGCAATCATTCATCTGATAATCAACTTCTGTCAAGGTCTACTGGATCATTGCAGGCATAACTGTGGCAATAGCAGTGTCTAAAATTTTTTGTATTTGTCTAAAATGTTTTATATTGCTAATTTTTTTCACTGTAGACAATATTTTTAATGTACCCATGAAGAAAAAAGCCTAGGGCTGTCAAATATGGGCTTCTTGGAGACCAAACAGAGGACCGGCTCTACCAATTCAACAATTTTCAATCTTTCATTTAGAGTGTGTTGAATGCCTAGGCTTAAGTTTGGGAGTGCACCATCCTGTTGAAACATTACAGCAATGTTACTTTCTTGTTCAGTTTGGTCAACTTATAGGTAAGTTTAAAGGGGTAGCATGTCTAAATATACATTCCCTGTGATAGTAGGCTCATGAAAAAAGAATGGGCCAATCACACGATCGGACATCAAACTATATATACATTAATTTTTGGGGAATCTCTTTGACATACTCAATAATTTCATGGGTTGATAGGATTCCTATATCCTAGAATTATGTTAATGTATCGCTGTTGCTATTGCCACAGTGACGATACGTTTATCAATATTTGAAAAAAATTTACATAAAAATAAATTTTCATATAATTTAAACATTTTTATCCTGTACTTTGTAGACTGGCAGAAGAAAAAAAAAAACATATAGAAATTTAACTTTAAAAATTAAGTAACTCTTCATTTAAAATATATTTTATTTTATTACATTTTAGTGATTTGCTTTTTAGTTTTTAAATTCCCTTTTTAGGTTTTATGTAGCAAGTTCATTTCAGTTTTTTGTCTTGTAGAAAAAAGTGTGAACTGTTTGTAATAATTATAATTATTATTGTTTTTAAATTGTAGTTTTCTTAATATTACTCTTGGAATTTGCAAATAATTAAATTAAAAGAATAATTGTAAATTTTTAATGTAATTTTTTCTGGAATTGCAGACTACACAAAAAAATACATTGACCAAATTGAATAGATAAAATTTAGATTTAGACCATTCATATTAGTAATTACTTTTGGCTATTGCTATTTTGAAGAGTACTGGTGTTATTGGTTATTTCTGACACCGTAACTGAACCAATTGAGAAACACCCTATTATTTTTATTTGTTTTATGATTGTATAAATATCATTTAAAAAAGTTTTTATTAACTTTAATATTAGACTTTTACCTTTATTAAATTAAATTTTCTAGCCCTGTCAAGCCTAAATATAACATATGCATGAACCTTACATACAGGACCTGAATGAATAAAAGCAGGGTAGATATTCCTCTTTTAGAATTATATTTAACTTTACTCACCTGCACTTGGATGCAAATGAGCTTGATTGTAAAGCCTGCCAGTCGGCTGACACATATTGTGTGTACTTGCGTATGCACAAGTGTGCACAATACATTATGCACAACTTGTGCGTATGCATAAATTTGTGATGGCTATGTAGATTAGTGGTTTGATTGGATTTATTCTTGAGGTCAGAATATGGAGTTCTAAAGCTTAGGAAATTGTGAGAAAATATTGAAATTTGTTAAATAAAAAAGAATTAATTCATTACATTAGTAAAAAGAAATAAAGTTATATTATGGAAGAGATTTGTTGAGTGAGTGGTGGGAGAGGAATCTTTGAAATAAGAATATGTAGAGATGAGTTGTTAGGAAAAAATTTATCATTGGTTGTTAGTACATAGATTTAGATTACAGTGGTTTTGCTTTATCTTAATTATTAACTATTAACCTTAATATCAACCTTAATCTTTAACCTTAGTTATTATTTTGGACCCTTTGTGCAATTTTTGGATAAGAAATGAAATCCCTGGATGTGCCCATCACGTCCAAGTCAGTCCCATGAAAGAACCATTACAGATGAAATGAAGGTGCTTTTTGATGAAATTCCGTTGGTAATTATTAAGAGAAGCAGGAATAAATTTTAAAAAGTAGGAAAGAGGTGCCTAGACTAAAAGTTAGCAATTTTAAATGAAAATTAGCAATTTTCATTTAAAAATATTTTGTGAATCTTTACGTATGTATGATCAGAATAGGTTAGCATATTTTATAAAGAATTTGTGCTGTTCTGGCACTCGTTATAAGTAACTCTAAAAAAATTTACTTTGAAGAATGCTAAAATATACTTGTTCTCATTTCTGGTTAATATGGATAACATACTTTTCTTTTTTTTTTTCTTTTTTTTAATTCTTCATATAAGCTCAAAGTTTGTGTTGTGAAGATATAAAATGGAAATTTTGTAACTTACGAAAAATGCCAATACTGACTGTGATTTGTACCTGAGACTTCCAAATAAAAGGTCAAGAAGCTATAATTATGCCATGGAGACTGATGAAAATATTACAAATTTTAGATGCTACTTTATAAAGAAAATATTTTTAAATGAAATGCTATTAAAGAAAATTTTAGAAATTCTATCTTTATGAGTGGTTAATGTATTTTATGCAAATTTAAAATTTACTAATTACACTGATAAACATAATTTTAATTTCCTAACATGCAATACATGATTTTAATCTGTTTTTTTATGTTGAAAACGAATATGAACTCAGAATATTTCTGTCGCCCACCATTTTTGAAAAATTTTTCGATTTTAATTAAAGGATTTTTTTTTTTAATTTTCAGTGTGTAGTTAGCATTTTAAGCTCCTGTATTGTATTTTGATTGCTCATTTTTTATTGTTTAACTTTGTGTTAATGTAATTTGTAAGCTATAAATAAACACTATTAGACAAAGAATTAAAACTCATATTAATTAAGTCACATATAGAATCATATCTAATATTGAAGAGTGAGCCTTCATGGACAAGATTAATCATGTCTGTGCAGATCAAAAATTGTAGTTGAAAACAGAGCCGTGTTGTTTGTATTAAGCACTGGATTTAGGAATGAATTAATTTTGTTCACTCTTATTGCTGTCTTAAGTTTATTAATAGTGCAGTGCCTCAAAATTGTGTAAATGATGTGAATGTCTTTTGTTAGAGTATGTGGTTTGTTTATTGTAAAACTAAATAGAAAAAACATTACATGTTTAATTAAAAAAGCATATAATTTTTACTTTCAGTGTAAAAATTAGTGATCAGGATAATATTTGGTCTCCTCAAGTATGCACAAATTGTTTTGTAATATTTAAGAGGATGGTTTAAAGGTACACAGAAGGCTTTACCATTTCATGTACCTATGGTTTGGTGTGAACTAAAGGATAATTTAACGGATTGTTATTTAACACTTCATCAGCCATCAGGCCTGTACCTCACAGTGAAATTATTACAGTTCCTGAGCCTGCTGTAAATATATATTTTGAAAGCAGCGATGAAGAATCTGGCAGTACTGAAGAAGACGACAATGATTTTTATTTTGAATTATCTTCCAGTAAGCCACATCTTATATAACAAAGTGAATTAAATGACTCTGTTAGGGATTTAAATTTATCAAAAAATCAAGCTGAACTGTTAGGATCAAGACTGCAAGGTTGGAATTTACTTCAAAATGATATAAAAATTTCTGGCTTTTGTAGCTGACAAAAAGAACCTTTTCAGTACTTTATTGATGAAAATAATTTGGTTTATATATAAAAATTATTGATTATCAATATCACAAATATTGATGATCTTATGTTTTACTTGAACAAGTTCATAAACCTGAGAACTGGCGCCTTTTCATAGGTTTGTCCAGGTGTAGTTTAAAAGTGGTTCTACTACACAACGGTAACAAATATCCCTTGATACCAATCATTTATGGTATTAATTTGAAAGAGACATACGATGTGATGAAAGACGTTCTTGAAAAAATAAATTATAAAAAAATTCATGTGTGGTGATTTGAAAGATGTAGCTATTTTTGTTTGGCATGCAGTTAGGCTATACAAAATACATGTGTTTTCCGTGTGAATGGGACAGCCGAGCTAGGGATAAATATTATGTTATCAAAGAGTGTGGAAGAAGTTAGATATTATGAGCTATATGGGCACAATATTCATGAGCCCTTAAAAAAAATATTATTCATGAGTCCTTAGTTGAACCCAAAAAATATTTTTACCCCTCTCCATATAAAGTTAGGACTAATGAAACTTTTTTTTGTAAAAGTAATGAAGGATAGTCCTGGATTTTTTTACATTGGGCAGAAATTTCCAAATGTAAGTGAAGGAAAAATTAAAGAAAGAATATTTCTTGGTCCCAAGAGAGTTGGTCAAAGATGTATTTAAGTCAATGTAATTAAATCCTGTAGAAAGTGCAGCTTGGGTTTCATTTAAAGATGTTTGCAAACATTTTCTCCGCAAAAAATCCGACAATTACCAAAATATTGTTAATCAACTTCTTACTTCATACAGAGCAATGGGTTGTAATATGTCTTTTAAAATACATTCATTTAATTTTTGGGGAATCTCTTTGACATACTCAATAATTTTATTGGGTTGCTGGGATCCCCATCTCCTAGAATTATGCTAATGTATCACTGTTGCTATTGCCACAGTGATGTCTGCGATACTTTTATGAATACTTGAAAAAATATACACAAAAATAAATTTTCATATAACTTAAACTAAAATCAGACGGTTACCACAATATTGTTAATCATTTTCTTACTTCATACAGCGCAATGGGATGTAATATGTCTTTGAAAATAGATTTCCTCCACTCACAGCTGGAATCTTTTGTGGACAACCTCAGAGACGTAAGTGACAAACACAGTGAATGTTTCTAACAAGATATTTCGGTGATGGAAAGCTGCTATAAAGGGAAATGGAATACTTACTTGTAGCCGATTATTGTTGGATATTAATTCAGGATGTGCCTGAGGCTATTTATAAAAGAAAAGGGCATCAGAAAAATCATTCTAACATAACATAGATATAGCCATACAAAATTAAAAATTTTACAAATTTTAAATATATTTTCCCTTAATTTTTTTTGAAGCATAATTTATTTAAAACTATGAGTGATGGAAAAATTGTATTTACAGATCTGTAATGTTTGCAAAAAACCAATTCAAAAAATGGTATCGCACTTCAATGATATCACTTAAAAAATTGTTTTTTGTCTCTCAGTATTATCGTAATTAGTTTTGCTATAATTAGTAGAAACAAAATATTGTGTATCATTGGTAATTTGTTAATTAATGTGGATGATGACTGATAAGATAAAATTATTTAATGTAGTAAAGGTTTTTAGTGATTATCAATTTTAATTTTTTTATTAATTATTATATAATTATATGAAGTACAAAGATTTCAGTTTATTCTTGTACGGTTGACATACCAAAGATATATTCAAAGGTTTTACTTTTGTAAAAAATTGTATTGCATAACTGATCTTACAACTAATTTATCTCATAACTAATTTATTTTTAATAACGTAAAGATAATTTACACTATTTCCTGTTCTAAAGGAAATTAAAGCTATGTTGATAAATTAAAGTTCATTGATAAGTTGTATGTTTAAATTATATTTTTGTTTTGTTATTAAATTTAAAAAAATATACTTCAATTAAAAATAAATGTATAAATATTTTGATTGAAATAATATTTTCGAGTCAATTTTTTTTTAATATATTTTATTTATGAAAAAAGTGTTGAAAAACAATGTAATTAAAAACCAATTTCTTAGATGAAAAATCTGTATAAATTTTAAAAGAAATTTGAATGTGCATTCATGTGAGGTTAACATGATCAGCAGAACCATATGAGCTGAGGTGTTATTGGTCCCACATATAACTGAAGTATATTCTTTCTTTGACTTTGAAGAAAGTTTTCATGTTTCAGTAATAGTATTAAAGTTATTGATTGATCTATATATAAAACATTTTGGTTCTAATTTAGTTTTTTAAAATTTTTTCTATTGACTTCATTTACTTGGGGGATAGTGCATCTATTACCAGCATTAACATGTATAATACATTTGTTTTAAATGAGAATAATTTATGTTGTGTTGTATTTTTTTTCTGTTTCTTTCTTTTTCTGTTTAGCCTCCAGAACTACCATAAGGTATTACTTCATAGGATGAGTGAGTATGATAAGTATAAATGTGAATGAAGTGTAGTTTTGTACAACCTCAGGTCAACCACTCCTGAGAAGTGTAGTTAATTGAAATCCAACCACCAGAGAACACCGGTATCCACGATCTAGTATTCAAATCCATATAAAACTACCTTTACTAGGATTTGAACCTTAGAACTCTCGACTTTGAAATCAGCTGATTTGTGATGTCGTGTTATCCACTAGACCAGCCTGGTGGGCTGTATTTTTTTTCTCTAAATTCATTTTATTTCCTTGAACTTAAATGAATCATCCTTCCTAATGTGGGTTCTTAGCTTTATACTACTGATTAGAATTGGAAATTGTGTGTTAGGTATATCTTTGGAATGATCTAATGAAGATTGACTGCTTGAAACCCTGTTTGTGTGTCTGGTAGTTCAAATTCTTTTATCTGGTAATACATATTTTTATAATATTCCTTAAAATATAAACATTCAGTGATCAAAGATTACTAATTTTGGATTCCCCAAACCCTTACCCCCATGGATTTAGTTAAATCAAAGTGTTCTTTAAAGTTTTACTATCTCGAAATAGAATTTTTTATTTCTATAATCAATGTTTTATTACACAGAAATTATCTTGAGTATTATTGTATGATTTCTCTCAGATTTAGAGATGAAGATCCTTTATTTGTGCGAAGAAAGGCGCCAATGTCACGATTAAAACAACAGCAGCAGCAGCATTATCAAAATTGTCAGCAACAAACATCATATCAGCAGTATCAGCAACCGATGTCTGGTTATCATAGTAACAATACAAGCACTAGTAGCATTTGTTCTGATGTACCGGTTGTAATGACACAGGGACGTAAAGTTCGTTCATCATTACAAAGACTGGAAAGACAACAAGATGAAATGTTTGAATTGTAGCACTTGTTGTATAATAATTTTTATACAATTAATGTTAAGATATAATTTAATCGTTAAAAACAAGTAAATACAATCAATTAATCACTCCTTCCTTCAATGATAAAATTGTAATTATATGTTAATTCACTATGTAGTGTTTGTTCCAGCCATAACAGATAGTGCATTTCATTTTTTCATATCGTCATTATAATTACTTTAATTTTTCATTATAATTTTTTTGTTATTGTAAACTGATATTTATGTTTTGTTTTAAAGTTTATTTTTGTTAATAATTTTTCCTTTGTAAATAAATTTATGTTTAAGCCATTTTTTGTTTATGTTTTGAGAGTGTTCTGATATTAAATTAAAAAAAGAGATAAAAGGTTGTAGGAGATGGATTGATATTAGAAATAAATATAATTATAAGATATAAAAATTGTTTGTATTATAACAACATAAACAACTTTGTGAGGGAATCCAAAATATACCAACCAACATTTTATTTTGATTTCCAGTACTATGCAAAATATATGTATATATAGTTGCCATAATAATGGGTTACAATTGCTATAATTGAGAAAATATTTTTGTATACTGTACATTAAGTTTAGAGAACAAATATAACTTATTTTATTATGTAGGTGATATTAGTTACAAATATCTCATTTTTATTTTAGTTTTAAGTGTTATTTACAAAAAAAGAAAAAAAAAATTGTGCATTGTAATATGGCATATGTGTATTCACTGTGATGAAAAGGTTTTGTCTTAATTATCTTAAATCAGTTTGTGGTAAACTAGTGTTTGAATTTCTTAAAATTCAAATTCAAGGATATATAATTAATATGTGTTGGTAGTTTAATGAAGTTTTTAGAATTAGGGTGGATTTTGGTCATTATGGATTTGTTTGGGCATGGTGTATTGTATAAAAAATGATATATAATTGTGTAAATATAATAAATTATGAGGTGGAAGATATATCTACTTACAATACAGCATCATTTTTGCATTTTTTGAATGGTTACAGTTGCAGCTATATTTTTATGGATAATGTTCTATAAAATTTACTGTGTAAAGATTTCTAGAAAAGGTTTTACAGATTGCAATTCTTTCAGATGTTAATTTTCCTGAGTGGGTGTTAAACTAATATAAATTGATAGTTTTGAGCTAGTTTTGATATATACATATATATATATATATATATTTTAATGTCAATATCAATTCATAAGTACTGTGAACTTATCCATATAAAGAAAAAGGTTTAGTTATATGTATATGGCAACACAAATTTATGAAAAACCATTCTGGGTGTTGATAGTTTACTTCAATTTAATTTTATTTTGTTATGGCTTCTTTAGATCTTAAAGGTGTTATGAAAACCATTTACTGTGAATGGATAGTTTACCAACTGTTCTAATTTGGAATATGTTAACTTATTTATCTAAAAAAACTTACTTGAAAGTAGTTGATAAAATATGAATTTCATATGGTCGTAAAACATACATAACTTGTGAAAATTAAACTAATATTAATTTTTGGGGAAGAAAATATGTACATTTTTCATATATAAAATGTTGGTTTTGAAATTTAAAAAAATTATTAACTAAAGATAAAGAAAAGAATATTACATGCAAGTTGGGTCAGCATGTATGTATAAATACGAGTATTTATGCTTTTTTCCAAGCAAGTTATACATTTTTATAAAATTAATTTATAACTTTTATAAAAGTATAGCATAATTTTCAGACCTTTACAGTGGGAGTTTTGTTTGATGTTCGGTAGATGTGAATTTGGAAGTGTAAGGTGGGTGATGAAAGATTTCTCTGTAAAACTTTTTAACACAATCTATTTAATTGCGGTGTGAGCTTAAATATTATGATGCAAAAATGCAGAAATTTCTACTGCATTGTGAAGGGTATTGCAGTAGGGAATTGTGAAATGAATGCTCTTGTTTGATTTTTTATTATCAAGAAAAATCAAGGGGTCATTGACGATACAAACAAAAGATTCACTAACTATAAAGTGATTTTTAATACTTGTCACTTTCATTGCACAAATTTGTTTATAGATTTAATAGAATTATTTTTGACAAAAAATGAAAGTTCAGTCCACAGAAATTATGAAATTATTTTTCTTCATTCATTGTAAATTGAACAAAATATTAATTGTATAATATATATCTTATTATATTTTTAATATATTCAATTTATCTGTATTACATCAGTGCTGATTACAGTATTGTATTAGTAACAGGTAACAAGTTTTTAATTTTGACTGAATAAATGTTTGTTCTATAAATTAAAAAAAAATTGTTTATATCTTAATCAGTAAATAATTCTTATAATTTGTGTAAATGTAATAAAAAAGAATTTTAAAAAAGATGGGCTTAGATCCGAAAGTGCTTTGAGAGTGCATAAAAAAGTAAAGACAAAAATGTTTATTTTATTCTATACTTTGCAGAATGGCTGAAAAAATATATATATTTGTATGCTTTTGTTTTAAGAATTGCTTTTCTTCTGTATTTCTGGATAAAATATGTATGAGGGCTGTTCAAAAAGTAATGATAATAGGGACCCTGAGGGAACATAGTGTTTTAAAAGGTGGCAGCACTGATTACCATTGTTTAACCTATTTTTTTAGTCAACAATACAGTTAATTTCAAGTTGACAGGTGTACTGAGTGTACGTATGTGACGCTTCACGTAACGTGTGTTAAATATTCACCTACCATATCCAGCATGGATAAAAAGTTAAAGCGAGTTGTAACATGAAATTTTTAGTGAAACTCTGGAAGAATCGAAAAGATGCATATGAATTATTAACTAACATGTATGGTGAAGATGTTATGAACCAGGTGACCTTCTACAAGTGGTAAAAGCATTCAAGGATGGTCGATCAATGAATGACCATTAGAGAGTTTGGCGCAGTCTTAGACATTTAAATTGGCCAAGCAATTTTTGATTGTGTACGATGATTTAGCCATGCGATGCGTATCAAGCAGATGGGTGCCATGCCTGTTCAAACCGGAATAAATGCATCATCGTATTTCCATGTGTGAAGACCTGTTATCGTGATTTGGTGGGGAAGCAAATGAATGACTTGGCTTCTTGTGACTTCTGGCTGTTCCCTGAACTTAAGTTTTCGCTCAGGAGATGGAAATTCAAGAACAATCACGAGGTCATCAAAGCTGTGGAGGCATGCTGCAAGGAGCTTAGGAAAGATGGCCTGGCATTCGTGTTCAAAAAGTGGCAGGAACAATGCCAAAAGTGTATTAAAACTGAGGGAGGTTACTTTGAAAAAGAGCATATAAATTTGGAAGATTAAAATTATTTTTTTCTGTAGAACTTTTTTATCATTACTTTTTGAACAGCCTCTGTATTTATGGATAAATACATTTTGTTTTAAATTTTATTCTCATTTACATTGAAATAATTTTAAATTTGGTTACTGTTTATAACTAAATCGAAAGGTTTGGGATGATTTTCCTTTAACAATGTCAGTATAAATGTATTTATTTCACTTTTACTTAAAAAAAAAAAAAAAAATCAGCAAAACAGATTGATAGAATGTTGATGTACCCACATCTAATTATTCAGAAATATTCATTTTGCTGTAAATTTATTTGCATATAACTGAAAATCAAAATGTTTGTTGGTTTAGTTATGTAAAAAAAGACTGAATTTATTATATGATGATGGAATTATCAGTTTGTAGTATTTACTATACAATAACATTTTGATTTTGGCAGTGTTGTAATAAATAAAGAGATGCTAATTGTTTAGTATTTTTTCTCTAAAAGCAAAAACAATTTTGTGTAATTGTGAATACACTTTAAGTAAAATCTTTTTTCATATTGGAACTTTAGTGTGTAGCTATTTGATTGTTAAGATGTGTAACTTATTGCTAAGATGAAACCCTTTGATCATGTAATGTATGTTTTAAGTATAAATAAGATTTAGTGAATTTATTTTAAGAAACTTTTTTTTTTTTTTTAGTGTTGTAATAATGCTGGTAACCTCAGTAAAATTAAGTAACAGAATAAGTTAATAAAATTTTTACTTTATAAAATTATTGAATCTTCTTGCTCCATGTAAAGATTCATATAATATTTAAAAATTGGAATAATTATATTTTTAAATACTAGAGCAAATTAGAGCCAGATCTAGAGGAAGTAGATCTTTTCCTTGGATGGTGGGAAAATGTAGACATTAAATTATTATTTTAAAATTTACATGGAATCTTAAAACTGAACTTTTATAAATGAAAGTAACATTTGTGTTAATTCCAATTTTTTCAACCTTGTAGGTTTTCAAGCTGTATTAAGTATTGATTTGTATTTTTTTTTTTTAACTTAAGCCAACATAAGTGGACATTTTTATAATAATCTAATAATTTTTTATTTTAACATTTAAAAAAGAATTTTTTTCTATGTATTTGCTATTCATTTAATAAATTTTATACTGTTTCACACATTCCTTCAAGTAAAGTTACATATATTTATTTTTTCCCATCACACAATGCAACATAATCACAGGAATTGAAGTAACTTACAGAAATCTTTTTGGGTTTTTCAAAATGTGTTTTTCAATATGTAGAGGTGGATGTCTGAACACCTTGCTTTTCAAATATCCCCATCAAAATTCTGCAGCATGAATTTAAATAAGAAATTCATGCCTGCTTGAAAAAATCTTTAATGTTTTTCTCTGTGAATAGTCATCCCATCAAGTTGAAAACATATGTTGTGTGTAATGTGTTGAGGAGATAAAGATTCTTCAATTATTTAAATATGTCACTTTGATCAGGTATCGTTCCCACCAATTTTCTTGAAGAAATATATAAAGTTAGTTATTCCAGAAGATACTGCTATATATTCTATATAATGGTTGTAGGTCTATCCAATGGTTCTTGATGCATTTCATGTGGGTTGTTTGTTGCTGGATACTAGAATTTGTTTATTCCAATTCATATAAATGAAAATGTGATTCATCAGTCATTAGCAAATTGTGAATAACATTATAATTTATAATATTTATAAGTTAATGTCAAAAAGATCTTACAATTTGCTCAGAATATGTAAATCCTTTTGAAAAATTTAACTATAATAAATGACTATTATATAAATAACTATAATAAATAAATATATATATATATACACATATATATACACACATACACACACACACACACACACATGAATGTGTGCATGTACATATGCTTGTGTGCATTTGTGTATGGTGTATTACTAAGAATTGGAGAAATTCATCTTTGACTCAAAAAAAAATCTTTAGATCTGGCTTTTGCACTACTATGCTCTGTTATGTTTCCTGTGTAAAGAATATTTTTATTTGTTTTTAGTATTACTTATTTTTTGATAAAATCATCTACATCATTTGAGTACTTCATTGTTTTTATGAAAAATTGTTAAAACAAAATTTAGAGTAACAGTAAGATTGTGTTTTTACTGTTACTATTAATAAATATTTAAATAATAATTTTAATATATCTTTTTTAGTATTCAGTGTAAATTTCAAAATTAAATGTTACATAAACAACAAAAAAAAATATTGGAATGAAAAACCTTTTAATAACAGCCAGAATGTTTATTTTCATTATTTACTTAAAGCATTAGTTACTTTTATCATGAAATATACAAAATTATTTCTGATTGCAAGATTTTTTTAGCTAGATTACAGAGACTATAAATATTACTGTACTTTTTTCAAAGTTTTCTATGTACCGAATATCAGTAATAGAAAAAAAAAATGAAGAATTTGAAATCTTGTTCTTGGAATGTTAAAAAAATTTGATAAAATCATGATTTTCGAATATTTTTACACTACTGATTTTGAATGATTTATATTAAATTTTGAGCAACTTTTTATCTGTTCTGATTTACCTTCTTATATTAATCTTTTGTATTTAATTAAATCATATTTAAATTATTTTTGTTTATACTTTCTTGATTATTTGTGATAATTTTTTTTTAAAGTTTTATAATTATTTTTTTTTGTATGTTGTTTTGAAATTCTAAAATAAGTATTATCTTTAAAGTAGCATATAATTATATATGAGTTTCTTTTGTTCGGTATTTTGATGATTGAATTCCTGATATAATGGGTACTTTCATAGTGACCACCATTATACTATCATACATAGTTAAAAATAAATAAAAAAATTTAAAACGGTATAGAATTAAAAATTTTGAGTTAGACTGGTTTAATCAAATATATAAATTTTAATTATAATTAGATAAAGAATAGATATGCCTAACTTTATAATTCATTTAAGTATTTATATAATCGTTCATGAAGAAGTGATAACTGTAGAAGTACTCTCATGATATATCAGTCGGATACCCATACAAAAAAAAAAAAAACCACAAACAATTGTATGCTTTTCAATCACTTGCTTAATACCGCTTTAAGAGTTTAGAAAATTGAGTTTTAGCAAAAAAAAAAAAAAAAAAATGGTTTAAGTTGTGTCTTATGTTTACAATTATTTTCAACTCTCATTTACCTTGTTATTAAGTCCAGTTGATAGAAATCATTTGATACTTATTTCATGAAAATTGTTTGCAGCTTTTCTGGAGATTACAGTGACATAAACATATGAACCAAGTAATTACATTACTCTTCTCATGAAGTAGCAAATAAAAAGTTGTGTGTGTGTGTGTGTATATATATATATAATTTTTTTTTTTTTTTTTTTTTTTTTTTAGTGCTTATGTTTTATTGAATAAATGAATAAATAAAGAAGATTGGTTGAAAGAACAACATTGTGTACTTAAGTATAATTTGAAAAAGCTTTAATTATTTTAAGAAAAAATATTTGTTTAAATGTTGTTAGAGAAGAATTAGTAAAGTTTCAAAGTGTATTTTGCAAAAAGTTTATCAAGCTCTACTCTCTAAATAAAAATTTTAATTTTATTTTATAAACTTTGTATTCTATTGATTTATTTAACGTTATTATTTTACCTTAATATTCTTAACTTATTTTATGGTACTAAAAGATAATATCAAAAGTATAAAATCAGTTTTTCATTTAAAAAGAAACAATTTGTAAAGAGAAAAAATGATTACTGGTTCAATATTTTTTATATATGTACTTCATTTTTCTCTCAATGCACTTCTTATTGAAGAATAAACTTTTTTAACCTTTGAGTTAAAATTTAGTCTTGAAATTTCAATCATTTAAGCATTCTTACTTTTGACTCCTAACTTTCAAAACATTAAGAACCAAGCTACATCTTAGATTAAAGGAAGATATTGAAGTCAGCAGGTTCAAGATTTGAGCTGCAAGACTGGTGATGAAATTTATTAGTAACTGGAGTTACTGATTCTTCTGATTGGTAGTATGGGTGTACATTTTTATGAAAACCTTGATATCAGCATCTCATAATGCCAGCAATGAATGGCATGCCTTGTTTTGGAAGCCATTTTACAAACTTTTTTCCTATGATTGTTCCAGACATCATAAAATCCACTGAAGGACATCTTTTAGTCTTGAAACAATGATTATGATCTGTGCTGATTGGGTTTATTTGAATTGTTTTGCTTTCAGTTAGCTTCCCATTTATTATTTCTTTGGATCTGTAAGAAATCTATGATGTTCCATGTCAGGCATGAGGGAGAAAAATTTGTCTATTCTCTATCAAAGTGGTTTATAAATGTGATATCAAAAAGTGTCTTTTTTTTGTGTTGTTTTTGATTTCTTTGTGTTTTTCAACATTTAAGAACTCATCTTGTGCAAACTGTGTTATGATAACTTAGTTTTGTATTAACCTTGTTGCACACTACACTCAAAAATGTCTATTCCTTGGCAAGAGCATGGTTGTGGTGGATATGTTTCTGAAAATGTTTATGTTTGCTTAATCAACAAGATCAATCTAAACTCAAAAGCTCCCATTTCTCAATTTATTATGAACATTGCATTTGTGGCACAAAATATATTACCTTAGCTTAATTTCTCTCATCACTGAAGGGCCACAAATTTTCAGACAAACCATGTTGAATTTCTGCATATTAATAACTCTTGTAATGTAAAATTAAATCAAGAACAACCAGAACAACAGTTATAGCCATCATTAGTCACTTTCATGGGAAAGTAAATGACAGACTACTCACAAAATTGGGCAAAAATTGCTTAATGAACTAGCTGAAACTACTGCACATGTCCAATTTGATTACTCTAGTCATTAATTTTTTGACTGCCCTCTGTCTCTTACTATTGACATTCACTTTGTATTATTTATTAGTTTCATTAGAGTTTTTGAAATAGTAGTTTGTTTTAATTGTTTTACTACTTTAAAATCACATGTTTATCAAAATTTGTAGTTGATGAGTTGATATTATGTCTAAATCTGATTACCTTTATTTTACTTGCTTCCCTTTTTAATTAATGGTTTTCAGCTTTTTGTACGAAGACTGCAGGTAATTTTCTTTACTACTCCTTTTTTTCAATTTAACTTCCACTTCTTCTAAGCACATAGTGTGTGAAATTAAACTTTAAAATTAAAACTATTCAAACTCTATTAATATTCATTGTACTTTTAAATGTTTTATCACACACAATGGTTACAATGCCAAGATTAATACTATATGTACTTTACACAAAAAACATGTGCATTTAAATTCAGTTAATTAAATACCATATCTTTTCCTGAATTTTGTAAGCTAAATCTTCTTGCATCATGGGACAGCTGTCTCAACTGACATTTAATGAATAACCAGGTTTTCATGAATTTAATTAATTGTAATTTTCCTGTATTTTTCTTTTGTATTTTAATGTGAAGAGTTTTTCTTATTGTTTATTTACTTCCCTATTCAATTTCTCTATGCAGTAGTAATTTTTTTTGTAAATATTTTTTTCAACCTCCTTTTGGTTACTTCATTCTTTCAGCATTGATTTGTTTAGTTTATTCTCAGATGTATATCACTAAATATCTCAATAGATCCACTGTCATTTCACTGTTTTCATTTCAACTCGCCTTCCTTTATTTTTTCTTGTTATAAATTGTAGCCCCTTTACACTTAATATTATTACACTTATGTTAGCAGTTTAACATGATCTGTATACCTTATTGAAGGTTAGCAGAAAAATACCATTAAATCACTATATTCCCATTTTAATATATTTAAATTCCACATACCGTGTTTAGTGAGGATACATTCATATTTTAATATATTGTATCTGATATGTATAACTACATAAGTGCAAATATTTAAGTGAAAATCGCTCTTCAGTAAATTTTTTATTCTGTTTTATTTTATTCATTTCAAATGACTGCTAGGAACTACAAAACTACATAATGCTAAATATAGCATGTCATTTTTGTTGACATTGCTTTATGCTAAATAGTATGAGAGCAGTAAAGTAATTAATGATTTGACACTAATGAGGGCAGTATAAGAAAAATAAAACCACTGTAATTTAGTTTTATTAAAATTAATATGGTAATCATAGTGTAAAGAAAGGATTTGGAAAAAATCAATTTATGAAGTATTATTTTTAACAGTGTCATTAAAGATAAAAAAAATGCTATTATTTACATATACTAACTTTTTATTGACGGACATTATCAAAGGAAAGAAATGATACTTTATCTGTTAGTCTAATAATCGTTAATTTAAATGTCACTGAACATTAAATTCTACTTGTTACATAATGTTTATTTAATTTATTGTTGTTAAATATTTAATTACGTTATTAACTGATAAGCTGTGATGTTTCTTTATGAGTAATATTCAATTATATTGACTCTTTTATTTGCCTAATCTTTTTTTAAACTGATTAATTATTATTTCTTTAATATTACACTTTATTTAAATTGCAATAAATATTAATTTTGTCAAAAGAAAACTTCAGTTCATCACTATTTTGTAAATAAAACCTACCTGTCATGAGTCTTATTTGATAGTGTACTGAAAATATATCATTGCCATTTCGGAATATATATGTGTGCCATGCCGTGGAAACAAAATTATTAAGAATCCAGCTTAAATAAAAATGTCTTATTTCAGCACATTATTTTGTTTATGTCTGCATGTACATATGTATTCACCATTCCTCTTAACTTTATGATCCTTAACGTAAAAATTAAATTCATTATTAGATCTATTTTGGGAACCCATATATTACTGTGCTGGGATATCAAAGATTAGCACCTGCTTTCCTTTGTGACAGTTTAAAGCTAAGAAAACCCACTGATATTAAATCATATTGTGATTTTAAAAATATCTCCTGGCCAAAATTAAGTTAATTTGAATTGCTGAAAACTTTCTGCCCTGGTAATTTAGGATTGTATCTAATTAGAATTACATTGAGTACACAAACAATAGAAATAGCAGACAAAGATTTTTGATTCAATAAAGGTGCACTATTATCTGTATACTTGAAAAATGTTGTTTGAGCATCTAGTACTAATTAGTTATCCTAAATATTTATTGTCTCTTACAGGCCTCTCCAGAGGCCAATGGCCAATTATAGTTACCTTACTGGTTTGATAGATTTATCATGTAAATCTATTTCTCAATATGTATGTTTTTAATTCTCTTATCTTATTATTAATAATCAGATGCGTTTCATTTAGTCACAAACGAAACATATCTGGATTTTTACAAATAATTTGTTGGCATTTTTATTTGTGTAACTGAGATGAAACATTTACCCATTTCATTTAAATCGATGTAGCTCTTCTAAATTTCAGTAAGAGAAAAATAGTCCAAACACATTACTCTTTGCATAATTGGGTCAAAAATGAACATTGTTAAAAGCCAAATAATTTTATTGAAAATTGTAGAATTAAAGAATGTTTATCATAATTCTTTATGGAAACTATTTTGAAATTCTGATTCATTTAACAAAGCTTATAGAACATTTTATTGAGTATGCTTAACTTATTCAGTTTAGAATCCTGTCAAAAGTAGAAGCATTTCTTTGAAAAAGTTGTATTAAAAACTTTATTTTTTATATTTGACCATAGGATGAAGAGCTAGCTGGTGATATACTTCAGAGGAATAAATTTATTTGGGAAATTAATGCTTGGGAAGTGTTTATCCTCAACAGATAAAATATTGAATTTTTATACTTTTTATTATAAAAAAACAGAACCATATTTGTCTGATCTTTAATAAGGCTTATCATAATGCTTTTGTCTCTCTCATGGCTTTCTTTAGTATCTGGTGCTACAGTTCCTCTTCAGAATATATATTTTTAATTTTTGTGCAGTGTGTTAATGATTCCAATACAAAAAAAAATACAATGATGTATTAAATTAAACACTGTTCAAAACACTTTTCAACTATGTTTAAATAAACATCATCCTTACTGAAACTGGTACCAAAGTGATAAACATTAGTACTAGTTAATACAGCAGTCACAAACAATGAAACATGTCAATGTATTTTCATAATCAGTGAAGTTACTGCAGTTTTTATTGTATTTGAACAACAGCATTATTTACTAGTAAGAGACATAGTAAAAATGTTTTATCCAGTTTGCCATTAAAAAATTAATTGGTTTGCATTATGTTCACTATAAATATTAAGAACAAATTATTGCAAAATAATAGTTATTATTTGTTATATAATAATACTATTAAAAAAATATGATTATAGCTAAGATTTTGTACCAAATTCCTGGTGTACACACCAAAATATTTAGATGGCAAAGCATTTCAAAATTCAGATTCATTTAGATTTTGGTGTATATGCAACACATTTAGAATTAAAGTATAGATTTTGATTTTACATAAAAATAGTACAAAAATTACTTCATTTATATATTAAAAAAAAAAAAAAA
>JAAAKQ030500996.1:2351-20446 GCA_010016005.3 Zanna intricata | reverse complement strand
CCTGTTGGATGATTACTGCTGGCTTGACTTTTATTTTCTCATAGGAGAGATCCAATCTTGTATTTACCGCTGGCAAAATTTATATTATACTTGTATAAAATATAATATTATCAAACAATGCATTATTTATCGTGTATTTTACACTATAAATAATAACTTTATAAAGCTTCATTTTCAGTATTTAATTTGTTTTACTCTTGGGGAAAAGTCCTAAATTAAAAAATTACTTAATAAAAAATTACAATTAATTATGTATAAAATTAAATAAAATACTCTAAGATTGCAGACAGATTACTCGAAATTACTAAAGAAATAAAATTATTACAGAATACCAAAAAACTGATAAAAATGGACAGAAATATTTAGAGAATCTGTATTTCAGTTTTGACCAAACAGCGGGATTCTTTATTATATTATTTTTTATTCATTTAGGCACTGACTTCTAAGGTTATTAGTCACTAGACCTCGTCACATTGTTTAAAAAGAAAGAATTAAATCACCTTAATTGGACTGTCAAATGTAAGGTTTCTAGAGCCCTAATAAAACTTAAAAAAGTAATTTTAATGAAACCCAAAAATAAACGAAACATGAACCATTGTTTGTCAAAAAGTAGACTCACATTTATATCATTTATATCATTACAGGGTTCAAAGGGCCCTGAAATTTTTATAAAACAAAAATAAATTAAAAGTCACACAGTAAAATAAAGTACATAAAATATAACGGATAATACTGTGTAAATTTGAGAACTCTAGATTCGGATGTAAATTGTCTACACATTCTCCTGAACTGAGAATTCTCAGTCAAGCATTTCTCTTACTGACTTATTCGATAGCTTACAATAAACTATTTAGCTGGCAAGTAGGTAAGAAACAATTTTCCCTTCTTTGCCATTTTCTAAGTCGACAACAATATTATTTCATAGTCCGTGTCTATTTCTGAATACTTTGACTACGATTTCGAATACAATTTTGACGTATTTTATCTTCTCTGTTCATTCCTCCATGTGGTTATGACCAGTCATGGCTAGATGATTTTCATATACTCTCATAGTTACAAGTGATTGTCAAAAATTTCAGTAGATGATTCCTGCTGGCTTCACTTTTATTTTTCCATGAATGATATCTAATTTTGTGCTTGTAGTTGGCAAAAATCATGGTGATTAGACTCTTCTAGAAATTGCTAATGTATCAGCAAACCAATTTTGTTATGTTGCTGACTCACAATACCGTATTCCAGCTTGTCACAAAACCCTATTAGGAAGTCGTATCAAATTTATCCGCGGGTAAGAGAATTGAAAAATTTATTTTTAAATTCTAACTATTCTATTAAATATCTATTAAATAACGGCTCAGGAAATTATCTTAATGCCAGAGAAGCATTGACGTCCTGTACAGATTTAAATTTACAAGTGTATTGATAACACCGAAATACAATTTCAAAAATTTAGAAGATCTCTACGGAAGTGACTATTTTCTGATGCAAATTTAAACTGACGTCTCATCGTAAATATATTCTACTTTCAAAAGATGGGTACTTGATAAGGCAGATTGAACGAGCATCACTGCTGATACGAAGCTCCCCAAACAACTGGAGTTATCAAAAATGTTTACAATGCGATAACCAAGGCAAAATTTGACTCTGTATCAAAATATATTTTCAGAACATCCGGAAAACTCAAGTAGCCACGCTTTCCCATGATAGGAAAATAAAATTCATGGTAGGGCCAATCATAAATACGATACTATTATCTAATCAAAAAATAATACGTCACACCAATCAAATATGAGAATGTAACTGACTTAAGCAATAAATTCCAACCAATAGCGATCTTTTTTTTAACCAATAATAAGGTGTGAGTAAATTTTATCAATTGTAATATCACAGATTATGATTGATAAAACACGTAACATCCTTTAATGCTTTTAATACTGTAAGATATACAATAACAAATATTTAAAACAAATAATGAAAAGAGTGAGAACACTCCAGAATAGGTTTAACTTCAACCAAATCCGAAAGAAAGAAATATTAAGCCAATATTCTATATAATAAGGATAGCAATTATAAAAGTAGAGCAATACAAATACATGTATGATTCTCTATTTATACGAATATATGTTCCAGTATATTCAGCCTACTATATACAGATATGTAATGAGTAAAATTTAAATTGTGAGACGATATTTCTTTAAGTTTAGTTTTTTATGATAGATGCAAACGAATAACTTTTTATAGGCTTAATTTAATTTTAAGGAATTTTATTTTTATATACTTTTAGTAGGAACAGAGATATCGTGATAACTCTAAAGAATAAAAGTATTTTCTCGGAATTAACAATAATATTTTCCAATTTATTGTTGATTTTACGTATATTTTTTTACTAGTTGAAAAACCTAAAAGCGTATATACATGTACTTCTTAATCTTTATTTTTCACTGGAAAGTAAAGTTCGTCGATTAACGAAGTCAATGCAAGAAAATGTAAATCACCGAAATTTTATGGAATAATGTTTTATCTATTGAAAAGATAAATACGTTACTAAACTATCGAAAAGAGTTCGAGATTGAAATTAAAAATTCAGGACGCACGAAAAACCCTACTGATTGATCATTAGCTACGGTAGGTTTACAAAATTGATTTGTTGGGAAGATACATAATTTTAGGTGATGATCGGCGGATAATAATTCAAATACAGTGAAGAATCTAACTATCCGATAAAAACACATTTTTTTAGACATTCTGATTGTAGTTTTTTCTTAAATATTCCCAGTAATATATATATTTTTTTTTTCTATTTTAGGAATTTAACCAAAAACATGTTTTTTATGCGTACATCAATCGGTATTAGGTAATTCGTTTCCAGCTTCTAGTGGCTAATAAAATCAATTATTTAATACTGACAGGAAAATTGGAGACATTTGCTAAATAGATAAATTATGTTTATATTTATTCTCGATACAAAAAGCGTTTTAAATACAAATTTCAATGGTTATAGAATTTTCTAGATTATTTATATTTTGTGTTTTTTATGCTTTAATATAACATTTTCGTGCTATCATATAACATTTTATCTCTGTATAATTTCTACCGCAAGTTAATTAGAAAATAAATCGAAAATATTTAATAACTCACTTTTCAAGGTTTATCAGTAATTTTCTTGAATGAATTAATCTTATCACATAAGATTTCATCAAATATCTCTGCGTGCACTTAAGGTAAAAGATACAAGTGCTTGTTTAATTTACTCATAAATACGGACTAATGTTGTTTTATTAATTAACACTTAAAAACATTTTAATAAACAGAGAAAAACTGTCTAAAACGTTTCTACTCGATTCAACCAATTAGTTTTAACATATTATAATTTTTATATTAAATACAAAAATAATAACCAATTGAAGGTATAGATTGAGAACGACATTTTCCGAATTAAAATGATGTAATATTTCATTAAAATATTAATTTTCAAAGAAAATATTTAACACTTGTAAGTCAACAAACACGTAATATTTCATCATAGAAAGAATATTTAATCATGTAATAGGAATTTTCTATAATATTTTTTGTAGGAAATATTATGGCAGATGCTGATTAAGAATATGTTACAGATTAAGAGGCCGGTTTTGATTTTTTTCTAATAATAGTGATATACAATAAAAATTTGTTTAAAGTGCTTGCGTTTACTACACTCACTTAAAATTTATAAACAGAAATGAAATATTATTAAATACGACTCCAATTCTCCCAAATCAAAGCCAATAAAGTAAATCAATGACAATGAATTTGATCCTTGCATATACCAGATTATCAATTTGTTTGACCGCCCCTGATGATTACTTCAGAATCTAACCAATCAGTTCCCGCATTATCCTGACAAATCACAAGTACAGATACGATTATCTAATAAAAAAGTAACACGACAAACCAATAAAATTTGAGAATGTGACTGACCAATCATTAAACAATAAATTCCAACCAATAACAATCCCAATCTTTTACCAATTAATAAGGTATGAATGAAATTTATTAATTGGAATACAACAGATGATTGATAAAACATGTACCGTCCTTTAATGCTGTTAATCCTACATGATATACAATCACAAATATTTACACTACATTAGTGAAAAGATTGAGAACACACCAGAACACATTTACCATGACCAAATCCCAAAGAGTATACATATAAAAAGTTTAAATATATATTTAATGATCTTTTTTTCTTTTTTTTTTTCTTGATTTTGTTTAATCTCTGGAACCACAATTAAGTATGTAATTAAGTATATCTTCAGAGGGATGAAATGAATGAATTATAGCGTGTGTGAAAAATGCCATATCTGACCGGGATCCGAACCCGGGACCTCCGGATGAAAGGCTGAGACGCTACTACTCGGCCACGGAGGCCGGCATATTAGGATATTTAATGATCTAGATTTAAAATTTGAGACGTTATTGTTTCTATAGGTCCAGTATTTTTAACCAATGCAAAGAAATAACTGTTTGTAGATGTTAAATTATTGTTTTATGAGATATATTTTTACGTATATTTAGAAGAAACAAAGACATCACATAATTCGGAAGAATAAGATAAGTATATACCGGAATTGGGAATAATATTTTCACATTTATAATTGATTTAACCTTAAGTTAATTATTAATTGATTTAACCATAAGTTGAAAAACCATGACGGTATATACATGTGTTCAATTTTTATTTTTCATCGGAAAGTATAGTTCCGGTGACTTCGTTCGATAAACGAAGTCAGGTCACGAAAATTTGAACCTTCCTGATTTTACAGAATAATTTACCGTTTATTTAGGTTTTACTAAAAGATCGAGAAAAGTACAAAAAATATTCTGAAGTTAAAAAATATTCTATTCAGGCCGCACGCAAAACTCGAATGATTGATCACTAGCACCGGTACGTCTATATAACAGGTTCATCGGAATTGAGATATATAATTTCAGTTTGTGATCGACGGGTAATAATTCAAATGTAGAGACGAAATTAAACATCTGATAAAATAACTTTTTTTTGACGTTTTGAAAGAAGTTTCTTTCTTAAATATTGCCAGTAATAGAAATTTTATTATTGGAATTTAACTAAATATATTTGTTTAATTGTACATCAATCAGTATTAGATAATTCGATTAGGGCTTCCAGTGGTTAATAAAAAATCGTATGATTTATTTCTGACAGGAAATTGGCAACATTTTACTAAATAGATTTTTAATATTTATATTTATTCACGGTGCAGAAAACAATTTAAATACAAATTTCAATAATTAATGAATTTATTAATTTCCTTATTATTATTTACATCTTGTGTTTTTTATGCCAAATCTCTGGCATCTGAAGCATTGCATTGATTTCAAGCTCTTAGATCCATCTTTGTATACCACCGCACTCTCTACGGCAGTCAATCTATTTAAGTGAGGACATAAGAGGCAGAAAGTTGAACTTCGGCATTCCTTCTAAAGTTCAGCCTTCAGCACTTCCTGTGTTGACAACTCCACCACAATTTTCTGCTATCTATATAACAATTCAGCAGATCTCGACAAACCACAATACACTTTGAGGTATTGATAGTGGTTTGAGGATTGATGCTAAAGGAAACCTACATATTTTGTGTAGTCCAAAAATCTCCTGTTGGATGTTGTTGATCGTCTCGAAGTAAAGACCGATGAAAGTTTTTTATATTTCCTTTACGTGCCTCCAGTGTAATTTGTTATTTCACAAGCAATAATAATATAAATTTCTCGCGAAATTACTATTTTCTTTCGTGATCACAAGATACTTAGGTCTCGGTGAACTGTTATTGAAGAGAGTTTTCTATAGACTCCTCACCTCATGTCAATTCTTCCTGATTCAGCGCTCTACTAAAAAACGGAATTATTTATCTATTTATATTATATATATTTATATACTATAATTTATACATAGTTATATATATATATATTTATATTATTTGTAAAAAGATATTATTTATATTTTTCAACTTGCATAATCAGTTAACCCCTTCTGTAGCAAGGAGAGTCCCCGGTGTACAACCCACTCCAGAGCTGCCAACCCTGCAGGTTTGGTTTGGTACTTCGGTAAAATCGGCATATGAACTGGCAGAGAGCGGATGCGCAATATCGGTACTGACTACAGGCCCCTATTCAACGAAGCTTTTAGAAATCCATGTACTGACATATACGAGCACCTAACTACATGGTTGCCTGGCGGGGGTCATGTGGATGATGTGTGTCTCTGTTACACCTGCAATTATACCGATCCTGGCCGTAAAATCGCCAGCACTAGAGTCCATATTCCAAAAATCGAATAAGTCCATATTCAAAATCGTTTTCAATTGTGCATTTTCTGCAGATGGCCGAAAAGTCCGGTCCGTATAGTCACCTGTAGATTGATATCAGTCAAAAGAAAGAAATCCTTGCAAAAAACATACTCAGAGCCCCTATTAGCCAGTTGTATGTGGTGTACTTATCTTTACCTGCTGTCGCCATGGACGTGAATTGTGGATGGTATGTTCTAGATGTAGAAGTTATCTACCTCAGGACATCATTATTATTATTATTTTTTTAAGGTTATTCGGGCATCGACTGCTATAATCATTAGCCCTTGTCACATTAAAAATATTATTTAAATCACCATAAGGTTCGTCATATGTTAGGGTGTAAAGGGCCCTCACATTTTATTTAAAAATACCAAAACGCATTTAAAAACATGTTGAGACGTTCACAAATTATACAAAAGAACACTTACCAGGGTTTAAAGGGCTCTGATATTAAATCAAATAACAAATAACATAGAAAAATCAGAAAGTATCGCATTTACTAACAACACCTCAATTACTAAAAAAAATTCCTGTAACCATAGAATTAAATACTTTTCAACTATTTTTTCTTCATTTCTATTCTCCGAATCAACAGCAATTTTATTTACTAAACCAAACCCGTTTCTGAAGTCCTCGTATATGGTACACTCTTTCATTAGATGCTTGATTATAAGTACTTATTTGTAAACACCACATATCGGTCTATCTTCGCCGGTTAACAGATGTGAATTTGTTACTCTCGTATGACCAATTCTAATTCGTAAGTCTAGTCACCGCTACTTGTTCTCGGCGAGTCAGTTCTACGTCGCTCTTCAATTTTTTTTTTTTTTGTTTAACCTCCGGAACCACAGTTAAGTATATCTTCAGAGGATGAGATGAATGAATTGTAGCGTATGTGAAAAATGCCAGGCCTGACCGGAATTCGAACCCGGGACCTCCGGATGAAAGGCCGAGACGCTACCAATCGCGCCACGAAGGCCGACCGCTCTTCCATTTGTATGGAGAAAATTTAACGTCATCTAATTTCGTATTCAATCTTCTCCATTCATTACTGTAGTTATTTTTAATTATATTAGACAGTTCTTTATATCAGCCCCTCGTACAGAAATATGTGATAGTTATCCCAGACCGTTGCCATTCTGGCAGCTTCGTCTGCGTTTTCATTTCCTGCAATGCCAGCATGTCCAGGAGTCCATACAAATACACATCGCTGTCCTCGTCTATTTAAAAGTATAAAATAGGCAGGATGTTAGTGACCAGGGCGTCCTTAATAGTCTTGTTCCGAATTGCAGTAAGAGAGCATTAACAGTTCGGAACATGTAAGCAATCTCTTCGGAGAAATGTTCGGAATAGCGAATTGCTTGCTGTATGGCAGTGAGCTCTGCTGCGTAAACTCTTTCCATATCTGACAACTTTCCATATCTGGCTTCTCAATTTACACATATGGAGCATCCATCACCGTGTTCGATTTTAGAACCGTCAGTATAAATCTTAATGTATTCATCGAAACTACTGACGGTTGATAAGAATTCCTGTTGAATGATAATTGCTGGTTTTTCTTTTATTTTCCTATAGCAGAGATACAACCTTGTGTTTACCGCTGGTTAAAGAAATGGCGGTATTTCTCTAGTAGAAATTGCTAATGTTTCTGGTAGTACAATTTGGTACTTCCTTGCTAATTCGTGATAGCGTATTCCAACTGGTCTGGAATATGTAGCACGAAGTTCATATAATGCAGATAAAGGATGATTATTGAATGTTTTATTATTTATATGAGTAGGAAAGACCCACATGTTTTCTGTATATCTTAGCAATAGATTCTCTGTTCTATAACGCAGTGGCATTATTCCGACTTCTGACATACTTGACTAGTCACCGATCTTTTACTGAATGCGCCTGTAGTGTACCTTATTTCGCTGTTATGTATTACGACTACTTTTCGTAAGTGCGACTTTCTAGCGGATGAATATACAATACATTCGTAGTCAAGTTTCGATTGTACCAACGCATTATACAACCTCAATCGTATATCTTTATCTGAGGCCCAATTGATATTGGATAACCATTTAATAATGGTTAGTGCTTTTTTGCATTTGTTCCTCAAATCCTGAATATGTAGTCCTCATGTAAAGGATTTATCTAGAAGATAATTTTTCTAGATAATCGAACATTATTCTTGTATTCTATTGGATAGTCATCGATGGTGAAAACAAAGTTTTGTTGAGAAATTCTGTTCCTAGAGAAGTTTACACTGCACGTTTTCTCAGGTGAAAATTTAAATTCATTATTCTTCCCCACTTCATTGATTGTGTTATGCACGTTGCAATTTGTACTTCACCATTACTATGTGATTTCTGGCATATACAATTGCTAGATCATCAACATAGACGCTTTTGCTAATTTCTGTTGGAATGGCTAATATCAATTTGTTGATGGCAATCTTGAACAAGGTACCGCTCAACGGCAAGCCTTGTGGTATGCCATTTTCTAATGTTTTCTCAGATGAATATTCATTGTTAACTCGTAAGTAGTTTCACTAGAAAGTACGGTTGTTCATATAATTGCTAAGGAAAATTGACAGGTTGCCTCATTCATACAATTGCAGTATTATTCCATGACACCAGGTGATATCGAATGCCTTCTGCAGGTCAAAGAAAACGATATTTTCTTGTGATAAAGCTATTACATACAATATTCTCTAAATTAATCAATTGGTCAGTAGTCGAGTGGTATTGTCGAAAACCTGCAAGATAAGAGGATAGAAGGTTTCCTTTTTCTAAAATATGAAAAGGAAATTTAGATAATTTTTCGATAAAATTATCTAAATTTTAAAACACTTTCGATAATTTTTTATGAAAACATATCTTCAAAAATATTTTAAATTAATATATCTTAACCTAAATTGTTGATAAAAATCAAAATTAAAAAAAACTGTCGAAAATCTCAAAACTAAATCATGACAAAATTAAAAAATTTTCTTTACATCACTCTGTTTTTTATGATTTTTTTAATGTAAAAATGAAAGAAAATTTTGATTTATAATTAAATAGATCTGTTTTGCTGTTTTACCTTGTAGACTTTGGGTAGATTTTTTTAGAAAAATAAAATAAAAAATGGAATGAAAAACATTACATGGAAATAAATATATGAATAATTCTAAATTTTACGTGGACAAAACACATGGTAGCGCGAAGAAAAACTGTAATTCAGTCTTAAATTTTAAAAATTGAGTTGAAATTCAATTTGAACTCAATTCATTTCAGTTTGAATTCAAATTTAATTTTAAAATTGGATTCAATTGAAGCTGAATGTAAAGCAAAAAATTTCTGTTTGGAAATAATACTTAATTCTTTACTCAGTAAGCAAAACTTATTTTTATATTCATAGTGGTAAAAAAAAAAAAAATTCTCGGAAAATATATAATTATGAAAATATCAATATAAAAAATAATCCTTAATAAATAAAACATATCAGATTAAGAATTTTTCATTATAATGCGCAGTTTTTTGAAATAAAAAACAGAATTCTAGGTAAAACTCTTACCTGTTTTAATAATTAAATTGTAATAACCGAGTTAACTCTCATTCACTAAATAAAAAAAAAAAAAGAATTAAACAGATTTTTTCTATAAATTAAATGATTATTCAATTGGAAAAAGAATTTTACATGAAAATAATTCAATTTTATTTGTTTTTAAAGTCAACTTTTGAACGGAATGGAAGCGAGTTTGTCTTTCAAGAAAACGTTGAACCAGAGATGCTATTTTTTTTTGAAATTTTTATAAAATTTCTCTACTATGTTACATCTAATAGATTAGAATTAGTTTTGGCTACAAAACTCCTGCCAGACCTTCAAATAATTGAATAAATGGACTTAATTAGAAAAAAAAAAATATTTTTATTAAGCTTTATTATAACAGTTTTCAGGGTATATTAAAATATAGTTGAAAACTTTATTAGTTGTCGTAAATAATTATAAGAAAATTTCCGTAACCGCAATAGGCTACTAAGATGTGAACTTGATTAATTCCAATCAGGGTTTTATGAGAAATATTTTGTGATGATGTAGGAAATTGGTTAAAAATATTAAAAGTTCGGACTAATTTTAAATTGAACGTTATTTCGTTTTCCTTATTGGTGTAATAGTTTGCTTTGGTTCAATTAACATTACTATCAAAGGAATAGCCTGAGATAGGTTCGCCTTCACATGACTAACTGCCACCAACTTGTAATTGAACTCATAACTCAATATAAGGCAATAAAAACTGAAAGAAAAAAATAAACTTGTATCTCTTATTTCTCTTTAAAAATAGTAGTAGCTTTAATGATTTTACTTTAATTAATAACAGCAACTTAAATTAACTTCAATTTTTTAGTAAATGACATTTAGTCGTTTTGTTTGACACATTAACATCTTGAAAAGCAATTAAAAAATCTTCTTGATACATCCCGTATGATTTCCATTCACAGTAACTCAATAATAATAAAAACACATTGTTATTCTTACATAAAAAAACATTGCTTCTTAAACTAAAAAACTCCTTGGTAACATATCCACAGTTGTCCGGAGGCGTGATCTAGCACTGCTACCATACACTATTGTGTCACGCAAAAAATTTCCCGTAATTTAAAAATATTTTACAAATTTAACTGTCATCCCTATAAAGTAGAAAAATTTTTGTTGCGCTATTTGATGATAATCCTATTAGTTTAATTAAAAATAAAAGAAAAAATACATTCTTTAACCGGATGTTTTTACGTTTTCTTAGGCAGCATAGTAGTGAAAGATATATATATTTTTTTTATTTTTGAAACTTTTTCTGGGTTATTTTCATGTATAATTACTTTTTAACTATATAAGAATAAAAATCAATTTAAGGACAGTAGTATACAACATAGTTGTCATCTATTTTTTACAAAGGCTTTACAGTTACTTAGCAAACTATTTTCGTTTTTATAACGGATACTAAATTTATTACTAATAAAATTAGCCTATAATTATTATTAATGAAAATATGTTCGTTAAATCCACTGATAACATTCAAAGTTAATAACGAGTATTTCCAAGTTTTATTAACTTGGAAATACTCGTATAATAAAAGTTTAGAGAAATTTACTGAATTAAAATAAATATACTTAAATAAACGTTAGTTTTATGATAGCTAATGGATCTAATGTCAACTGAAATAAAAACCATCTGATTTACAAAATAAACGTTTTGTAATGTTTCTGTAAGTTTGTTACTTTTTTCTGCATTTGTTTTGTTGTTATATAGATTAATGAAATGTAAGTAGAACCTTTCTATCACTTTCCTTAGTGGTATATTAAAGTTTTATAAGTAATGTTATTGAATTAAAACTTCTCAGCAGATGATCTCCTTTTATAGGTACGTTAAGCAGATCTCAAATTAATGTTCAACAGTAATTAGCTAGTACACTAACACTTCATTTGCCTTTGTAATTATTTTCTAACACTCCAATATCTTGATGGAAACGTTCACCATGTTGAAGACTTACTGCCCAAATAAACGTGAAAAATTCCAGACGTGAATGCAGGAAATGGACTTTAAGTGACATATTACATTCCATAGCTCTTTATAAATTTATCAGTTTGTCTACAATATCCTGATAATTTTTTTATTTATGGACATCCAAAAAATTTCGTTAGTGTCTTTAAATGTTGTCCAAGAATTGAGTTATACATCGGTCAACATAGATTTAAATATTTCTCCTCTGACTGGTTCTTTTATTTCTGGAACAACAAAAATCCCTGGTTTAATTTTTGCTTCACTTACGTTTGGGAATTTCTTCCTTATGTACAGAAATCCTTGACTGTCCTTCATAGGTTTTATTTTTTATTAACCCCTGTTTGATATAAAAGGACCGTAAAAATATGTTTCTTCGTTTAACTATAGGCTCGTGAATAATGTTTTTTTCCACCGGGGATTAAATTCTCATGTTTTTTCCTTTGTTTTTGTGCATGATACTGATCCCTATCTCTGCTACCCCATTCACAAATAAAACAGTTGTATGTTTTGTATACCCACACTGTAAGCCTAAAAAATGAGCTATTATTTATGAATTTCTACACGCGTTCCAACTATATTATTTATAATTTAGTTTTTCATAACATTATACGTATTTTCATATATTCTGTTACAGAAGGTTCATATATTCTATTCAGATTGATACAAAAGGATATTATTTTGAAATTAATATTATTTTGTATTAGAAATCAATGAAAAGACGCCACATTTCAGGTTCATGAGATTATCCAAATTGTAGCATAATCATCGAGAGTACTCTTCAGTAATTTTCTTCAGCAAATTGTTGAGAAAAATACTTCTGTCAGCTTCGATAGTGAGTTGGTTTTTTAATACTTTAAGTAAATTCTAACCTTGCAATCTTCAGTCTAAAAGTCCAGCTTTATTTTTTTATAATTTTATATCTTTTATCATTATTTAGATCAATTTGTTTCATTGGATTATTACTCAAAGTCTCAAACATGATTGCCTTTTTCCAAAAGTTTTGCTTCTTCATCAATGTTTACACGATACAAGTTTTCAGAAACCACGAGAACTGGAATGGATTCATTGTAAGGTATAGTGCAAATGGCGATGAAGGATAAAAACGTTATGATAAACGACTTTTTAGAAATTCCAGACATATAAGTTTACCATAGATAACAACAGGATAAGTAATTTTTAGGAGTTCATGCAAAACCATAAAAGCACCAAACGGGAAGATACTTTCATGAGGGTTTTAGCTATCCTTTTAAATTGGCCGTATAGTTAATACATATTATTTAAGAGGCCCATATTTTATCCTGATCACCGATTTTACAGTCAAAATACAATTTTCTTAGAGATTTATAGTGAACTTACCATACGTGTAACAAAAACTGTCCGAATGATCTGCACATTTACGAAACATTATCAGTTCACTAACTTAACAACTGATAACTTTAATTTATCTCAACACGCTTAATGATGTTTTCAATTGTGCAGACATGAATTTTGTCACGCACGCTTAAATAGAGAGGTATATGTCATAATATGTGATTTTTGTGTTATGACTTAATATTACAGTTAACAACTAATTAATATAATTAAAAATATACACTGAGCACATAAATAAAATGTAGTCATGTAAAATAAATAACTTAGTATATAATCATGCATCATATAATATTAACCATTTTCAAAAATTAAATTTTGGAATTTTTTAAAAACATAGAAGGATGGGAAAATTGTGACTTAAAATTGTTTTCAGCATGAAAATATAAGATAAGTTTCATGTATCACATGTTTAAGAAACAAAAATTGTGAATCAGTAAATTGTCTAAAATAATTTTCCAGACACTTTATTTCAAAGGATTTTTAGATGAATCCTGAATGGAGCATCTAAAAAGAAATCCATTTCCTAAGAAAATTAATTTCTTAAAGATTTTTATTTAATTTACTATGATTCATGAAATGAATACCCAAATTATTTCAATTTTTTAAGTACTATTGTATCAGATAGATAATGATTTTAATGGATCTGAAAAATTTTATACATAGGTGGTTTTGTAGATTTTTTATGAAAATTTAATATTTCCGAAGTTACAAAAAGTAGTGACATTTGGTACATCATGTTGGATTACTTAAAAATTCAAAATAATAAATAAAAATATATTGAATTTTTAAATTTATCTTTACTGGGCAGAAGTAGCGAGGAAAAAGAATCTATAGTGCCAGATTCATTTCATATATAAATTGAATAAATTCTTAGAAGTAAATGTAAGTAAATCTTCTTTATAAAGTAAATATCATAAAATATCTAAAAAATGATTGCTATACTTAATTATTGCTATATTTTTTTGCAATTCTTTTTGTTGCGTTCTATGCAATGAGAACGTTGAAGGTTAGGTACCGAAATGGTCAGTTCGTTCTTGCTATCTGATTACGAGTCGTATTCGGTTGCAGTACTAGACCAGAAGCCCGGACAGTAGCCTGTAGTATTTCAAACATGTTAGTAGCAACATACAATGTATCAGTCATAAGTATAATTATTCATAAGTCTTTCATGTTATTACGCAAGTTTCTTATTCATAAGTGTTCATTGCAATATATTCAAGAAAACTATATTATTCAAGTTTTTACTATGTTATACTATTATGCCTTCAATGTCATCAACACGTATACTACAGTTTAAAACAACAAACTTTAATTTAAACAGTCTAGTTACAATACGATTTACTACTAATTTAAAAAGTAATAATAAAACAAAAACTATTGGAAAAAACCTTTTTAATTTTTACTTTTAATATTTACTCGTTTATATAATAGCTTTTAATCCTTAATGAAATTAAACAACGTAAATTATAAAATAACCTCTTTCAAAAAGAAAGAAATTCTTCTTGTTTTAGGCTTTATTCATTAAAGTAAAACATAGATAAAAAATGCAAAACGCAAAAAAATGTTTAAATAAAAATAATGTAATTTTAATGAAATATTTAAACTTTGTTCTCTTGGTAAAGTGAGATTTTTCCTTTTATCAAAAAAAACGACTTCTTTGGTATGAAAGATAAAATACAAATGTACAAGTAAACCACAGAAAGAAGCTTTCTACAGTTTTATCCAACCAAAGCGAACGCACGTACCCACGCACATTACTCTGACATTCTGCTCTTTAAACCGCCAGAACAAATTGAAATATGCTCGTAGGACACGGTTAAAAAAAAGTTCCATTCCAATATTAGCGTGCGCTTTTAAAATAAATATTAAAAAAAATAAAAAAAACTTTTTTCGGTATTAACTATTATTAAATACAATCTTTCAACTTTTATTAAAATAACAACATACTATTATGATGCTTTCGTTTCTGAATATATATATATATACTGCATAATTACGGATTGGTTACTTATTACCATGATAGTTAAATATTAATAATATTCTATGATGTTACGATGATGACGGTTTTTAGCAACATTTAGTTTCATTTTTCATATCTTATACTATAAAATTAATAAGTTTTATTAAAAAATCTTTATTAACAATTAAAAAAAAATAGTTTAACAAAAATTCGATTTATTATACTTTATTTACGTACTTAATTTGCAAGATGAATTCTTCAACTTAGAAGTTAAATAGCTTATTCTGTATATAAAATATCAATCATTTAACACAAAATTTCTTAAACATGGTTTCCGTAGTATATAAAAAATATTAATTAATTTTTTTTTATTTTTTATTCAAAATTATTAGCGTGGAATAGCTTTTGTGCTGGTAAGGAAGATCATTTTTTAAAAATTAATTTACAACCATTTATAGAAAACCTTTCTGGAAATATTTCAAAATCAATAATTATTTTGATCATGAGTGAGTGTGTACATGTTCGTGGATACCGATGTTCTTTCGTGGTTGAGTTTCAATTAATTACACTACTCAGAAGTGGTCGACCTGAGATTGTACAAGACTACATTTCATTCACATTCATACACATCATCCTCTGAAGTAATACTTGTAGTTCTGGACGCTAAACAGATAAAGAGAAGAGAAGTGAAGATGTTAATTTTTTGATAATATTTATGATTGTTTGACAGATTTTTGTAGGATTATTATACGTTTAGATTATATGATTAATAAGTTTGAGCAGCCTATTAATTGCAACATATGAAACCAAACGTAAAATAATTAACAGTGCATTTAACATAATACTGTGTGATTAGAAAAGGAATTTCCAATTTTAAAATCATATAAAAATGTATTTAGATATCTTACAGATTCGATTAAGGTCTCACTTCATAGCAAAATAATCAAATTATGACTCATCTAGTTCATTAATATCGAATTTGGACACCAGCACTGTCATCAGTGTTGTTAAAAATGGATACATTTGTTGGTGCAGAACGTGCTCCTGTGTACTGGTTTTACTATTTGCAGTCAGCAGCTGCAGTTCAATGTAATTTTCGTAGTGTATGGTAGAGAATCGCCATGTGGGAGTACAATTTACTCTTGACACGAAACCTTCGTTAAGACAGATTGTTCGGTTAAACATGCAAGATCACCAGGGCGCCCACGAGTCCCTGAAGCTACTGTGGAATAATTTAGAGAAACCTTTGCACATAGTCCGAAGAAATCAACTCGATTTGCGCCACATAGATTGGCATTTCACAAACGACTGTTTGGCGCGCATTACGTAAATGATTGCACTTGAAGCCGTACAAACTAAACGTGATTTAACACAATACATATGACGAAAAAGTTACTAGGTTGCAATTTTGTTTGGAAATTTTGGATAGTGCAGATAACGATACATTTTTAGACGATTTAATTTTTAGTAATGAGTCAACTTTTCACATCAGTGTCAAAGTAAACACTTATAACATATAAATATGGGGTAGCCGAATATACCTAATATGGGCCTTATTCATGATAGTCCAAAGTTCAATGATCTTACTCTCCAAGTAAATAAATACTGTACGATCGTTCTTATTCCAGGAAGCAACCATAAGTGGTATCGTTTATTTTGATATGCTTCAACATTTTCTAATTTCTCAGGCGGTAATGATCAAAATAGACACCATTACTAAGAGCGAGATGAGACATTACCTCACTACCGGCTAGAAGTTAGAGATTTCTTTTTATACTCGATTTCCAGGTGGGCGGATTGGTCATGAAGGTCCAATTGCATGACCACCACGCTCCCCAGATTTGACCCCGCTAGATTTTTTTCATGTAGGCTTTCAAATTGTTTAATTAATTATTAAATTTAAACCTAAAAATGTCTTACAAGGTGAGATTTAAAACAATCACAAATTATTTAATTTAGCATTAAAATTTAATTTCAGCAGAAATTTTTAAGCAAAATTCAATGCTGTTGCTTACTAATAGTCTGTATTGAAGAAGCTTAAATGCATTCAGAATTCATTTGATGAATTCTATTGTTAATTTAAATTTTATTTCGTAAATTACTTCTTTTATATGTAATCAAGAGAATTTAAAAGAGAAGAACCTTTGAGGCCCATTGATTAAAACTCCTAATCGAAACCGTCTGTTCGGATGACTTGATAATAATTGTCATCCTGATCCCCCGTAGGGAAAGACACCCGCCTTGTGACTATCCGTTCGCTGCACCACCCCATCTCATCCTAGCCCTGATGGGCTTCCCGGAGGTCGTCATTTAAGCCCTTTAAACTTAATAACAGAACACTGACATCAGTTTTGCCTTTATCTTGATGTCATCAATGCAAATTCCTCGACAGATATTTCCATCGGTATATTTAATAATCACCTTCGTATGGCCTCTTCCAACCACGATCACCTACCCATAACTTACAACCCTCAAACATCAAATTAACCAATTTTCGGAAGCGTGATACCCAAGCCTTCCTGTAATACCGAAGGTTTAACACAAAATTTTTTCTTATATTTAAAGTCAGACTATGTACTCAGATCATATCTTGATTAAATCTTTAAACACCAAAAATACCAACAAAACGAGTGTTAGTAGCAACAACGACAATTTTGTCCTATAATTCAACTTCTCAGTCCTTTTGTTTTATTTAAAAAGAAAAAACCAAAAAGAAAATAAAACTAATTCACAAATTTAATAAGTCTCGTATATTGTCTCAAACAAGGTCGGGAATTGGATGACCGTTATAGGCATGGAGTATTATTGTAGCGGAAATTGTTTTTCTTGCCTCATTAGATTCTGTAGTTAAATAACGGGCCGTATGATGAATTAAAAAAAAGGAGGAGGGGAGTAAA
>JAAAKQ030500985.1:4070-16910 GCA_010016005.3 Zanna intricata | reverse complement strand
TGTTTTAAATCGGATGCCGTTCAATTTTACCGAATAGTCTACCCTGTCAAATAGTTTGTAAAATCAAAATTTTGCCGTATCGTTATTTATCGATACTACCTTACATCATCTACAATTAAAATGTTATCGACGCGATATCGATCCATCTTTTCCCAGGTTTTTCAAAAATATTATAAGTTAAAAATAATGTAATTAAGAAATAATTGTTAGCGTAGGAATAATTAAATATACATTAACTACAGTAAACTTATTACTTAACTCTAGCCGAGTAATAAATCGTAGAGTACTGTACCGACCGTAATAGGACAATAATTAGTCGTACTATTTAACAACGTAGAGGACCCAAAAATAATCTAAGTAAATAATAATAAATCTTCATTTCAGATACAGAATTATAAATAAATATCTAATAATATATTTTTTTTATTTCTTCTATAAAAGATTAGCAATTTTAAAAAAGAATAAAGTTTATATACTTTCAGAATATTTTTGCAAGCGATTTATCTTAGGTTTTAAAATTTTAACGATTTTTTTTTAATCGTTTAATTAATTCAGACCAGATATATTTAACCGATGAAATGAAACTACCACTCGAGATTAACAAACCGTTTAACAAGCTGAGGTTAATCCGTTTCGTACAAATCGAAGGTTAACGTGCACAATATATATATATATTTGTAATTTACATTCGCGTACGATATTAAGATAGACTGAATTACAATATCGGACGATAAAAAATGACGTTTTTAAATAGTGGCTAGTCTCTTAACGTCAGACAGGGAATGTAATCCCTGTACATTAAATTATCGTAAAACGAAGAATAACTTTATTTTACGATCTTACTTTTACGAACTAGGATAAACCGATCGGTTGTTTTCCAGCAAATAGGTAGCTCAAGATAACTCATGTTATCGATAACGCCAAACTTTTTGCAAAAAGTAAAATTAAATTAAAAACGAAGTTAAATAAATAAAAAACATACATAAAACCCACCATAAAAGCAAAAAAGAAGAAAACATAAAACCAACGATTTAAAGATCTATCCGTTCGTTTAAACAGCAAATAAATAAAAAAAAGAAGATTAATAACTAAAAAATGGATTAACAGGAACCGGTTCTGTAAACGGGTTTACAGATCTTCATTCGCAAAATACGTCAACAGAAAATAAAAATATCGAAAAACGTCTAATATAAAATGGAAAAATTCGATAAAAATAACAATATAATTTCTATACTTAAAGCGATATTATAAACACGGCGATATGAAAATCGGTTGTGTATCGATAAATCTTACGTAAACGGTTAACCGTCTTCTTCGAACAAGATTTAACTGTTGAGACTCGGTCGAAGCCTGGCTGATGACTGAGATATGTAATCAGTTCGAAGGTCAATAAGACGACTCCCGGTAAAGCCCCTCAGGGCTAGGGACGGGAGGGTTGGTGTTGCGACCGGGATCATCACTCGGTGGGTATCTTCTCCTACGGGGGTTGGGATGTTGAAACTCGGCCGATGGGTTTTATTTGACTAATTGTGAAAAGATTGAGTAATTGATCGGTTCCGACCTACAAGGGAACTAGGTCTAAATTACCGTTGTTGCGAGCAACATCACTTCAAATCGGAATGCTGAAGTAAGTTAAATAATTAATTCCGATGACAAAGAGACATTTACAGTCTCGAGTAGCTTGTATAATTACAGAACTAGGCGCGGGGTTCGTGCTTCCGCGAACCGGTTTGCTAGTTCAAAGGGCAACGTGTAGGACAAGAAGAGAGAAGATGTCCTACAGCGAAGGCAAAGGCCGAGTTAAATAATCACCTATGTAAATGTCTACCGAGGCGTTTGCATCGGTGGCATCCCAAATGAGGTCAGGCTGGCGACTGAAATACGTAATCGGTTTGATGTCAATAAGACGACTCCCGGTAAAGCCCTTCAGACTAGGAACGGGAGGGGTGGTCTGGCGACCGGAACGTTACAAGATGGGTATCTTCCGTTACGGGGGTTTGGATGTCGAGACTCGGCCGAACCCATAACATTAACGGCTCCGCGATACAGTATCCGGCTTGTTATCTGTTGTAGAGTTCTAATTAACGATATATACCGTCCTAGTAATCCGCGCATATAATCGGTTAGAGGTACCCTTACGACACGAACAAGGGATTCGGCTCCGAATTAAGAAAGCCGCACTAAATATCTCAGGGATTTACGAGATAAAATATGAATCCAACCAACAGAATACATTTTTCTTTTTCTTAACTAATCAAAATAGTTCTAACCTCTGTAATGTATCGGTACGTTTACTTACGTATACACGATTACGGTATGTTGTACTATTTTTTAATGTAATTGTTTCCTATGAGCTACCGAACAAAGTTAAACGATAATTACCCCCCCCCCGCCAAAAATAATAAGATTTTAAAAATAAACACCAAATATTTTACAGAAATAAAAGAATTAAACCGATTCTGAATTTATTAATCTAAAATAGTAAACCATCATCGTTTGAAAATCATTATAAAGTACTATAATCGATAAGAGAATATATATTACATCGAATCTGTAAAACTAAACCGATTCCGCAATATATTTTTTTTTTTCTACAATTAATTTGTAAATAATTTTATACGATTAGATTTTTTTTTAACAATGTGAAATTCAAATAAAAATAATTAAAGTAAAACATTACAAAGTAAAAAAAAAATGAAAATACATTATTTTTACCATAATATTTGTAAAGAATCAAGTTATTACTGAAAATAGTATATATTTTTGTCAACATTTAGATAATGTTATTGAATTGTAAATTAGTGTTATTAAATTGTTGTACATAGAGATAAACAATTGTATTGTAATGTATCGCTGTTGTTTTTATCGTTTAATGTGTCCATTTATCAAACATGACGTGTTCATAAATTATACATATATATATATATGTATTTGTATGTGTTTGTATGTTATAATATTATAATATGTATAATATAATTTTATATATATTTATTTATATATAAATATATATATATATATTACACGTTAGTCCATTGACTGTAATTTTTGTATAAGTGTAATAAATAAAAATATTCATAAATTAAGTTGTTTTTATTTCATTTAGTAATTAATTTCCAGAAATGTACGTCAATAGCCCACCAGGCTGGGTCTAATAGTTAAAGTGACATCGCAAATCAGCTGATTTTGAAGTCGAGAGTTCTAAGGTTTAAATCCTAGAAAAGATAAAACATTTTATACGGATTTGATTACTAGATCATGGATATCGTTGTTCTTTGATGGTTGTGTTTCAATTAACCACACTTCTCAGGAGTGGTTAACCTGATATTATACAAGACTACACTTCATTTACATTCATACACATCATCCTCATTCATCCTCTAAAGTAATACCTTACAGTAGTTCCGGAGGCTAAACAGATAGAGAGAGAGGGAGGCTAAAGAGAAAAAAAGAAAAAGAAATGTAAGTCGATAATACACCGACTTTCCTTATGCGTTTATGAAATCATACGATTAACTTATATTTACGGTTAATAAATCCAGCTTCGTATGGAAGGTGAGATTTGTACAATACCCGCGCTTCCTTCCGGTTCCGGTAAAAATACTCTTAAAAAGTATAAATCGCTTTTTGGTTTAATTATATAATACTTATTGTTACTTACAAGCAATCGATCTTTTTAAAATTAAGTTTTAAAAAATAAACCTCCTCTCGATAATAGAGGCTTTTTTTTTATTGATTTATTTTTTTTGAACGATGATAAAGGGTTGCGTTTACGCACGCCCTGCAGGATCTTCGCAGGGTGTGTTGGGCTCGAATCCAGGACGCTAGCTGTCCTGACCTAGCATAAAGCTAAGTCGGCACTAGACGTGGAGCCCTGGCGACCATGAAACAGTTTGCTTCCACCCTCTACCGTCTAAACTTCCCTCACCGTTTTCCACGGGCGGCTGGAATCGCCTTTCGGCATGGGCTGCTGCTCGTTGAAGGAAATTCTAAGAAAGAATTAGAAGCCCGTACAGGACAAGCGTGTGCTGTGCTCCGGATGTGGAGCTTTCAGCATAAGATGGTTTTTAGCCCAGAGAAGACCACAATGATGTTGTTGAAGGGTAGATTAGCAGAGACGCGTCGGGTCCGTGTCTCGATGGTAGGCCACCCTGTACGGTATGTTACTGTGCAGAAGTACCTGGGGGTGATCCTAGATGAGCGTTTGCGCTTTGAGGATCATCTCCGGTATCTGGCCAAAGAGGCGCTAGATGCATTTTATGGCATTAGGCGTGTGATCCATCCCGATTGGGGGTTGAATTTTAGGACGTTACGAATCCTATACAACGGTGTGTGCGAGGTGATAATGTTTTATGCTGTTTGGGCTCATCAGATGGTTTATAAGTGTTACCATCATATCCTTTTGCGGGCCCAGCGTCTTTTGCTCTTGGCGGTCATTGGCGGTTACAGGACAATCTCGCGAGAGGCAGTCAGTGTAATAGCTGGTGTTAAACCGTTGGACTTGCTTGCTTTTGAGCGCAAGGAACGGTATTTAGCAAAGAAAGCTGGTCTTCTGACCTCGGACCGTTTGCATGAAGTAGAGGAACAGGGTTTTGTTGCGTGGCAGGCGCGATGGGATGAGTCCACTAAGGGTCGGAATACCCACGATTTGTTTCCGGAGGTAGTTAGTTTGTGCGCTAATAAATGGGTATCCCCCAATCTGTAAGTAACACAATTTCTTTCCGGGCATGGCTCATTTCGGCATAGGTTGGCTAGGTTTCGTCTTGTGGCGTCGGGACTTTGGCCGAAATGTAGGGTCCCGGATAGTGTTAGCCATGTGCTATACGTCTGTCCCGGGTATGAGTTTGCCAGTGACAGAGTGGTTAGGGAACTTGAGAGATTACACTCAGGCCTTGATTTAAGGGTCAATTGGAAGAACCGGGCTGAGTGACAGCTTGTCGCTGGCTTCCTGCGAACCATTGCGTCTTCCAGGGTTGCGGAAGGTGTTTAGAAAGTAGAAGCCTGGGTGGCCAGGGTTCCGGCTTGTCTAGTTAAGTGGATATGCGATTTGGCGACGAGCCAAATTATTTTATTTTTCTTACTGCGAGGTTGCATTATGGAGAATGGCCTTGGCAGGCCAGTGACTGCCTTTTCGGTTTGCGCTGCTCTGCCGAGGCATTGGTAGGAATATTGGTCGTGGCATCGTTGGGGTCTGTTCGTTATGCGGGCGGCCGTGGCGGTGTCGGGACTGATGTGGGTTTAGATGTGACGAGAAGAGAATGTCACGTCAAGGTGGTACATTGGGAGGCATTGTCTCCAGTTAGATCCCCAAGTGAATGTAAGTTTAATGTGTAATGTTGTTATAGGTGAAAATTGCGTTGCTGCGAGCAGCATTTTTAATAGGATAGCCAATCGAGTTCGTCGATACGTATATGGCATTCAGAGTCATATGGGCAATTAGATTAATCAGAGTTAGTTAATCGGAGATACGTGCTTCCGCGTTGCGGTTATTTAGCTATAGGTCTACGTGTAGGTACCTAAGCCTACGGCGAGGGCGATTGCTGCTGAGGTATTTTACTGTGATGCTAAATGTCGACCGTGGCATTTGCATCGGGGGCATCCCGACCGAGGGCTGGCTGATGACTGAAATATGTAATCAGTACGAAGGTCATTCAGACGACTCCCGGTAAAGCCCTTCAGGACTAGGAACGTGAGGGGTGGTGTGGCGGCCGGAATCGTCGCTTGGTGGGTGTCTTCCCCTACGGGGGTTGGGATATCATCGGCCAGCCCTGAAAGTCGTGGCAACAGATTAAACCTATCATTTGCCCTTCCTGTTTGGGCTCGTGCAGAGGAGTTCCCCTTTAGGCTTCCCTGGGATCGTTAGTGCAAGTTGACTCCCCGCTTGTGATGAGCGAACATGCCCCTCCTCCAGACGGCTACCCGCCCCGTCCTACTAACCTGACACCTAAAGGGGCGGCATGCGAATTTAAAAATGCGCGAGTGCCCCTCCCCCTACCGCTCGCGACCTCTCAAACCTAAGAGGGGCCTGTGTACTACATCGAAAGTACCTCGATCCAGTGCACTCTTGCATATGTCCTGGACCAAGGCATCCTCTCCAAGCAGACTGGCTCCCATGCCCTAGTCGAAGCCACATTTCGTCATGTTTTTTCTGCCCTTTTTTTCTTTTCCTCGAAAAAATTACTATTGATAATCGGTATCTCATCACCTCAAAACGTGTGACCACACAACCTGTGCGGTGCATGTTTGCACAAGACATTTTATACAATATATTTACACAAGACATATTCAGTTGAATAAAACATCATTTTTACTAACTAATCACATTTGGTAATACACCCTAAGTCAGGATGTCACATCACCGGAACAAAATAATAAGATTACACATCATAGATCAGAACATAATAATACGACACGTCAAAATGAAATACATATTACAAAAAACATCAACGGTTACTAAAAATACACATCGTGGAGCTACGCCGTAAGACATAGGTACTCGAGGTATGTTTTTTGTAGCTGAAGTCGCTTGTCACAAATTACAACGCAAGATATTAAGAACAATTTTACATCATCATCTACTCTTAAGTCGATGCGCTTACCCAGTTAACAGAAAATAGAGACCTACTCAACTCTTTTTTTTTTCTTTTTTTAACTTCTAGTATACGGCCGCAACAAATTTCATTATTTTTTATTTATTTTAAACTTTCTCCCATTAAACTCCAGTCAATAAATTAAAACGACGAGAAGAAATTCATATTCAGAACTAAAGTCTATTCAGAAGTTTTTTATAATTCACAAAATAACTAGTCGCAAATTCTACGTACTTAGACTTCTGTTTTGGAAACTTACACTTGAACTTACGCGTAAAGTTTACACTTTCTGTAAACATACGCTTACGTTGTAATCTCTGAGAAAATGTTTTCCTCATTCTTCTTTTTTAATGCGATACGACGGTCTCCTCTCAAGTAAAATATATTGCAAAATAAAATGGTCTGTCAGATTAAGTTTCTGTGCGGGAAAATTTAAGAACGAGTCGTTAGAAGATACAACAAAAACCGTGACGTTCTAGGAATCAGAGCAAGGAATAAGATTGGCAAAAATAAGTAAATAAGTTGAAATGATAAAAGTAAACAGAAAATAAGGTTAGGATTTGTTCTTCGTGAAAATATAAGAGAAATTACATAACCGACCGAGCGGTAGTAAAAATAAATGATTCAAGAGTACAGATTTATGTCGATTTCATCGGCAGAAGAGAGAAAAACAAACGATCCGATAACGTATGTAAAAGGTGACGACGAAAGTCCGTCCTTTTAAACAAGGGAAGGGAACTAGGTTTTAACGGTAGCAGAAAGAAGGGAAAAGTAATCGGAAAGATCAAAGAAATGTAGCTGGACTCGCAAAAATATATAAATAAATCTTTATTCCGATCAGGATATAATACATTATACTTACCAAGTCGACGGAAATGAAACTATAAATATTAAAACAGATTAGAAGAGAAAAAATAGATGCGTTTAAAATCCAAATTAATTACACAGGTCAACGAACAAAAAAAAAACACAGAAAAATTGGAACCAATATTAAAATACAGAATTAGAATGTATTTTTTATGCAGAATCTTAAAATGAAATCAGTTTTTCTTCATCACCTTCAGATTTTTAGTTACGACCCTTTTAAATAGTGAGAAACTTATTAAATAATAGAATATAAAAATAATAATAATTACCAATTAAAATTCCTATCTTTATTTTTGAGATGTTTACTTTTATCTCAATTTCTTTTTTCTTACTTTCCTTTTCTGTTCGGTGAAGTCTTCTCTTTTGATGATCACTCGTCTTAGATTCATCTCATCCACCTCGATAAAATTATCTGCAATACGTCTTAATGTAACTTTTTTCCTTGTTCGTCGATGATGTTAACCGAGTTTAAAGGGAAAAAGTCCAAATGAGAATGTTAGAAAATGAATTTTCAATGACATTCTGCGTTCATTTATAAGCCGATCGTGGCTTTCAGCTACTTTCTTTCCAAGAATAACGTTATCTTTCAATGGCTTCCTTCCTGCTAGTTCTTTAAGATTAAGTTTGTTGTCAAATATATTTCACGAATTAATTTTCTTATTTGCGGTCCGATGAATAATCCTTTTTTAATTTATTTTCACTTAATCGCGAAGAAACCTCGGTTAAATATTTAAAGCCGTCGCCATCTATTTTTTCCTTTCACACCCGGGCCGGACCCACATTGAAGCATTACACAGCCCAGGGGTTGTTGTCCACTCAAATGGCCTCTCCATCTACCGGCAATACATTCGACACGACAGGTTAGCCCACCGGTACGGATCCTTTCTTCTGCCTGCCTCAAACCTCGGGAGCGAGGGATCAGAGCCAACAAAGTCAACCCTGGACCCCACTCCAGCGGCCGGGACTCGATCTTTATGCCCTTGCCTCTAAAGTGGCTCTTCCACACAGGAGACCACATCAAGACTCTGACTTTTAAGATCCCGTCGCTATCTTTACCTAATGCTTTTACAAAATTCTTCATCCTAGTTTTATGTGTAGAGGTGGTAAAATAATACGATCTGTTCGAAAAGGGGAATGTTGACAAAATTTTCCTTTCCTGGGGTAAACTGATTTTTTTTTTTGGCCAGTCTTTAACTTCGTAACGTTTATCTGTAACCCGACTATCCCGCAAACACAAGAAACACATATATTTTGTAAAGCCACTCTGCAGACCGAGAAAAAGCCCTACCACTTTTAGGTCGACGATGATTCGTCATCAGTGTTCATCGTATTTAATAGCTTTTAACATTTTTGTAGTTTCTTTCATTACTACAGCATGTGCTACCTGTATAGATGAAAACTTATTCGCGTTCTGCCTTTAAGCTTCTTTTTGACAAGTCTACAAATAAACGCCGATTATGAATGACATATTCAACGTTCAGTGCAGACATTAGCTCCCTAACTTCATGGCAGGAACAAATTAAAACATCTCTACTAAAGTATTTCAATAAATTTTCGTTTCAATTTCTACTATTCATTTCAATTTGTACTAAAATCTTAGTGTCTTTATTTAATAAATTCGATTCTTTAAGAAGTGAACTAGGAGTTCTGCGTGTCATTTCGACAAATACAAATCACGAAATAGGTCGCTCGGTTCTGCTTGTGGGATGAGGTACGGTTCAGTATTTGATTCTTTTGGAGTGTAATTAACATGTATTGAAGGTGAGGATTCATCGGTTGAGCCTTCTGGGGAACCAGAATTCTCAGGAGTTGTCGACTTGAGATTGTACAAGACTACACTTCATTCGCATTCATACACATCATCCTCATTCATCTTCTGGAGTAATACCTTACCGTAGTTCCGGAGGCTAAACAGATAAAGAGAGAGAGAGAGCCTTCTAGAGAATCAGACATTTTTTTTCCGATAAGTTGGAACGATCGTTGTCTGTAAATCAACACCGTGAAGTTCCCGTATGATAGCTGAACGAACGTTAGAATATTGTTTTACTGGCATTACTCCCGCCACCACCCCGTTCGGTCGCCTTAAAGCATAAAACCGAATGTCTGTGCTACGAAGGGCTACTGAGCCTCAAGTAGTTAAGCGATCACTTTACTAACTAGCTCCTCCAACTAACCTAATAGCGTGAACGAATAAGCGTGATGCAATACACCACTCGCTTTTGTATCTCACCATTCACTTGTTATATTAACTAAAATCGAGCAGGCGCACCCCGCCTGTGCTAAAATATATGACTTGACAATAAATATAAAATTTATATTTTCAAGGACAACAATTCGCTGCCACACCTAGGCCACTGAAAGCCAACAAGTGCCTGTCCACCATTTACAGCGCTTGGAGCTGAAATTGGCTGATGGCCAGCCACTTCTCGGGCAGCACGGTAGGAGTATTTTCCCTTAAGAAAATACCAATGCCGATTGAACAATGCAACTGCATCAGTAGAACCGCATTGTCGAACTCCCTCACGGTCCGACAATGCGGTTTTCGCCACATCAATTCGCTGTTTGTGAGTGACGAAATAGGTCGCTCGTTTCTGCTTGTGTGATGAGGTACGGTTCAGTATTTGATTCTTTTGGAGTGTAATTAACATCTATTGAAGGTGAGGATTCATCGGTTGAGCCTTCTAGGGAACCACACTTCTCGAGAGTGGTCGACCTGAGATTGTATAAGACTACGCTTCATTTACATTCATACACATCATCCTCATTCATCCACTGAAGTAATATCTTACGGTAGTTCCGGAGGCTAAACAGATAAAGAGAGAGCCTGTTATATATAAAATACAGATCTACAGCATGCATCACAATATAAATCAGATGTGAATAAGCAAACGTACAAACTTATTTGTATTGTTTATTTCACGAACGATGGATCAAATAAATTTAAGCGTTTGTAACTTAAGAACGTTATGCGACAGGTTGTTTCAGAACATATATTCAATTCAGCATATAATATATTACATAGAACATCTACTCCCATTTCCGTTCCAAATTGTATGTTGACCGGTGTTATTTTAAGCATATTTTTACGTAAACCTTGAACGTGATGCAAATAAACGGTTAACTTTTAATTCATCAATAGAGTAAATTGTTTTTGTAAAAGAAAATTTTTTATTTTTTATTTAAATACTTCGACGGGACGATTTTTTATCAGTTTATTAAAAATGGCAACGGATAAATTAATATTCTTCATTCTTCTAAACACGCAAATAAGTTAACGTACCTAATTTTCTACGTAAGTGTACACTATTCATATTTATTTTGGCACCGACAATAATTTGACAGCCCATCTTTATATCTTAAAAGCTTTTCTGACTTCTGGAAGGAACCCCAAGATATAAAATTGTTCTACATACAAGAATATATTTAGACGTAATAGAGATTTAAAAACGATGATAACAAGTTAGTCTTTCATTAAGACGCTTCAGAGTAAACCTTTAGCGCTAAATGTAAACAAGGATTCGCGATTTTAATTCATTTGTTTAATTTTTATTTAGATATTCCTAAAACAATCCTTTTTTCAAAATGTACCGACCGTAAAAATTACACGCCCTTTGATTACACTGGACACATTTTTTTCTAAGCGCTCGTAAACAGTGCCGATAATATTGGTACTCATTAGTAGTTACCAGGTATACTGGTCAGTGCCATTTAAAACAAAAAAAAAAAACTTAGAAAACAACGTTTCAGTATTTATTTGACAGACAGATTATTTACAGTTAAAGAGTTTAAAATTTATGCCAAGATTATAATATCCTTTTACTTTTGACAATAATTCCGGAAGCAGTTTTACAAATGTGGTCGTTTTGTGCCATAGTATAAACCAGGCGTTTTGTTCTGCTGGTCTAGTGGATAACGTGACATCGCAAATCAGCTGATTTCGAAGTCGAGAGTTCTAAGGTTCAAATCCTACTAAAGGTAATTACTACTTTTATATAGATTTGAATACTAGATCGTGGATACCGGTGTTCTTTGGTGGTTGGGTTTCAATTAACCACATTTTTCAGGAGTGGTCGATCTGAGATTGTACAAGATTACACTTCATTCATATTCATACACATCATCCTCATTCATCCTCTGAAGTAATTACCTTACGGTAGTTCTGGAGGCTAAACAGAAAAAGAAAGAAAGGGCTTCTTGTCTGTACTGTATATAAATCACAGATTTATACCGATCACAACAGAAGAATCAAAATAAAATCATTTATTAAATGAATAAAATCATAAATAAATATTAATAAATTCGTTAAAAAATACATTAATTTTACACGACGTAAATTTTCTACAATTATACAGCATGATATTTTGAATGACCTCATAAGAGGTATCGTGTAACTACTAAAACTAGAAGGGTAAGGTTTAGTAGGTAACTAATAAAATAAAGAAAGGTTGCCGTGACTTTTTAATACTGACAAACTTTTATTATCGATCGATATCTTTATCTAAAGGCATCGTAATGTTAATTTAACAAAATATTCACGACAGCCTTTGTTACATTACAGAAGTCTATTTACAAAGGTTATTTCTTAAATTCGATACACTGTAACATCATCAACTTCTTCTGATACTATAATAAATATTAATAAATCAATAAATATTAAAAAAAAAATGTTGCTTAAATCATTCTATATTATTTCTACTGTGCTGTTATATAAACGATACAAAACTGAAATGTTCTGAAAACAGAAAAGCTTGATTATTAATAACATAAATATTTTTAATTTGCTAAATATTAAATAATAGAAATTATTATTTACTATTAATTCATCACTTTATTTATTTATTTATTCTATCAAATTCATTTTATTTATTTACTTTCTATTAATTCATCATATCTTTTAACTAGAACGATGAGTAAATAAAACATTACTGATGTATAAGCTCAGGCTCCCCTATGAATCATGAAACCTTGCCGACGGTGAGGGCGCTTGAGTGCTCAGTGATGCAGAGTAGCTGTAACAACGGTGCGATTATATCAGAGAGATACCTGCTGAAAGCGAGAATAAGGAATGATTCCTGAAAGAGGGTGGTATCTCTTTCAGTAGTTGTTAAGTGCATAGGTCAGGAGGATTTAAACGGCCATATCGACATCACTCAATCATTTGAGTATTGCATGGCTGAAATGGAAAACTTACGACTGCTATTTTTTTTCCAAGAAAATGTAGCTCTCTGCGTTTTCATATAACAAAGAAGAGGAAGAGGTCACCAGAAAATTAAAAACTAGCATTCTATGAGTCAGAGCGTAAATGTTAGAAGTCTAATAAAAAGGTTGGTAGATCAGAAAATTTACAGAGGGAAGTGGATAGGTTAAATGTAGATGTAGTAGCAAT
>JAAAKQ030500974.1:0-20446 GCA_010016005.3 Zanna intricata | reverse complement strand
TGGCTCATACGGAGGCCTCGGTCAATGGACGGACCTGGGGGTAGCGGCCAGTCCGTTGATCGTCGAGAGCCTGGAGCTGTTAAGACCACTGCTTCCGGTCATCCATCTGCTAATCGCAGGTGGAGGCTTGGGAATAAGTGGTGCTCCTCTGACTTGAGCATGCTGCGCTCAAGAGTTAGGTCTGTGAGATATAGATACCACCGGCGCCCCCTCATGGGGAACAATCGTCGGTGATGTGCGCTCTGAGTACCTGCGGATTACCGGTGCGCACGGAATGAATATATTAAGGCCATCAAGGAAGCCAAACTCAAGGCTTGGCAAGACTCCGTGCAAGGGCTGCAAAGTAATCCCTGGCAGCTTGTAAATTCATGTTACTGGCCAAAGCCATTGATCGTTGTTGTAGTACATAGTTTTTATAACAATTATAACTCCCCATACATATTTAAGTCCACGAAATAAATTTATAATTAATTAAAATGATTGTTAAATTTTTATGTTAATATTTAATAATGGTATTTTGTAGATAATATTTCATTTTTATATTTAATAATAATATTTTGTTAAAAATATTTCATTTTTATGTTAAAAGTATTTAACTAATTCAGTCTTTGTCGTATGTAATCAGTTTTCGAACTTGCAGAAACTTATAGAGAGTACTAGATACTACTAGAAACAGTAAAGTTGTATTTTTCAAAAGAAAAAATTTTTATTTGGCAATTTACATTGATGAAGTTTAGTTTTGTAATTAAAGTAATTATTTATATTGTTTAGAATTAATTGTATTTGTAAATAATGAAGATACTTGTAATAGAAGCAAATAGACTTTTCTAGTGTTTTCTAGATGTACAGCTAACAGTATATATAAGCGGGTCGAGCGACCTGGGATTAGTTCATTTGTGCGACGTGTTCCAATGGGTGGCACTGCCTGTATGCTCCGTGAAAGTTTAAAATTGTTTCATATAGATTTGGTTACGCGTTGTAAATGTTTGTATGTTTTGTTGTGTTAAATAAATTATTGTGAGAAGGCTTGATACCGTGTTGGTTATTTACGAATCATGTTCTCACTATAATTGGCGACAGTGATAATAGTGTTAAAAAATTGTGAGGAAGTCGATAAAGTGTTATATGCGAATCATTCGCTCACATCAACGTTCTGTCCAGTGTTCGGTGCGCGTTTGGTAGTCGGGACCACACGTTAACACCTTTGGCGACTTGCCGGGCGTTCCTTGATACCCTGTTTCCAGATGCTCCGGAGGAAGAAGCGGACGTCGGCGTCAGAGCGGGGTACCATTCCCTGGCGTACGGGCTGTGGATCCCGCAGATATTGACCGGGTGGTTTCTCAAATGGCATTGCGGAAGGTACAGAGTATTGACCAACTTGGCCCGGATATATTTTACCATCTTTTGCCTGACATAAGAGAGCCGCTTGGCAGATTGTTCTCAAGGTGCCTTAGCTGGGGTTGCCTTCCAACTTTTTGGAAGGAGGCCTTGGTGATGGTGCTCTAAAAAACCAGGAAGGGATACTAGTGAGGTCGGCAGTTATCTACCAATCAGCTTCTTGCCGGTAACCAGCAAGTTGCTAGAAAGGCTGGTTGTTCAACTGCTCCAGAAATGTATTGATATGGACACATTTCTAAATCGAGGCCATTATGGCTTCATGAAAGGGATTGGCACCAAGAATTGCATCTTAAATTCTCTTGCCGAGGTAGAAAGCGCCGACTTTAAATACGTTTTGGCAAATTTTATTGAAATAGGAGGCAGCATTTCCTTCCTTGTGTTATCCTCTATGAGTTGAAACGCCACAATGTTCCCAAAGCCCTACAGACCGTGGTACGGAACTATTTGTCCAACCGAACCGCTCTGTTCAAAGTGAGCAACGTAGTTGTGGAAAAGTCCGTAATTAGAGGAAGCCCGCAGGGTTCCGTTCTCGGTCCTATGCTGTGGAACCTGGTATTTGACGGATTTCTGGGATTGACATTCAGAAGGGGTCACAGTCCAGGCTTCGTCGAAGACTGTCTCCTATTAGTTGTGGTAATTCATGACCACAGTTGGAAGAAAGAGCGCTCGCTTTTTTGTTAACCACGGGTGGATCAGCAAAATTTAAGTATTTCTGTTCCCAAGAAAGCTTCTTAAGGGTGCAGAGAAATTATCATACAGTGGAATCCCAAATATTTAAGTATAAAGAAGGTTGCGTAATCAGCCGAGTGCGAGTCCATAAGTACTTAGGTATTTTGTTTGATGAAAAATTGCTGTTTAGCAATCACATTAGGAAAGTAACGACGGACGCTGTCTCCGTGATGCACCAACTTAGGCGGATTGCTGAGAAGGACTATAGGCTGCTGGGCCGTCAAATGTACATGGTTTACTTCAGTATCTTCGAGAGTATGCTCTCTTATGCGGCGCCAGTATGGGCACATAGGTTGGATAGAAATAGAGCGCTTCTTCAAAATTTAAGGAGTGCCCAGTGCAGAGCCCTTATTGTATGCACTGGTGTTTTTAAAACGACTTCCTACGAGGCTACCTACCGTATTGGGAAAGGCTCTCCCAATCGATTTAGTGGTGAAAGTTGGAGCGGCCATGTGGAGATTGCGAAGGAGCAGGGAAGCCAAGGTATTTGGGATACGGTTTCGAGGCGGGCCTGTACCGTAGCGGAACGGTGATCGCAATGCAATGCACCGGAGCAAAATTTCGTGCAGTTGCCCATTTACCGCCTGGGGAAGAAGCTTTACGGCCTCACGATGGAAGTATGGCAGCAAGAATGGTACGCCACGACTAAGGGAAGTTCCTTGTGTAGATTTATACTGGAGCTGGGGGGATGGTATGCTTCTGATCTATTTTTAAGAGCTACAGGAGCCCAAGCCCTCACCAATCATGTAAATTGGGCCAATTTGTTTAGGTTCCGCCTGGCAACTGATGAGTTGTGCGTCTGGGGAGAAGTCCAGTCAAATGAACGTATGATATTCGACTGCCCCGCTTTTGGGGGGCAGAGCTCAGACCACTCTGGAATTTAGAGGTCAAGGGTAAAATTGGCCACTCAATAACGGTGAGTCAATGTGGCGAGAGCCTCGTTGCCGAACCGTGTGGACGCTCCTTGATGCTGTTGCAACGTTCAACAGGCATCAGTAGTTTATTAAGGGAAGATTCTGGCCGCACTGCTGTTGAAGGCTGTTATTGGGAGCTGGCTGTCATTATGGCTCCAAGCGCTGTAAAAGGACAGGTACTTGCTGGCATACAGCTACCTAGGCGTGGCAGCGAATTTCTGTCTTAGGTTAGGTTTATTGACGAAATTTTACGTATTGACTTATTCATATATTTTATTATAGACCTACCCAATTAGGTTAATATATGACAAGTGAACGGAGGGATACGTATGCAAGTGATGTTGTGCGCCGAGCTTAGATCGTTCACGCAATTAGTTTAGCTATAGGAGCTTTTAGATATATGGTCGCTTAAACGTTTTTGAGGGACATAAGCCCTTCCTGGCACGGACATTTATGCTTTAGGGCGACCGAATGGGGTCGCCCATTCGGTAGTAATGCCAGTGAATCAATTACCATCGACGATCATCCAATAGAATACAATGTAGGATTTTTGGTCTACTACTAGATAAATCCCTTACATGATGATACATATACAGGACTTCAGTGATAAATGCAAAAAAACTATTAACATTATTAAATGTTTATCTAATATAAATTGGTAAATACTACAACATAAAGAAATACTACTGAGGCAAAAAGATTGGTTGAGTCAAAACTCGACTACGGATGTATTGTATATTCACCCGCCAGAAAGTACCACAAACTAAAGTTACACGTAATACATAACAGCGGAATAAGATACGACACAGGCGATTTCAGTAAAAGTCCGGCAATTAGTCCAATATCGGAAGCCGGAAAAATGCACTACATTATAGAAGAGAGATCATATTGCTAAGACATGCGGCACATATTTTGGCCTTTCCTATCCATATAAGTAATAAAACTTTAAACAGTCATCTTTTGGCTGCATTATACTAACATCGTTGAACCTATTCCAGACCACCTGGAATACGGTATCACAAATTAACAAGAAAATAGGAAATCACTTTACCATAGATGTTAGCAATTTCTATAAGAGAAATACAACCATGGCTCTAACCAGCGGTAATCACAAGATTGGGTCTCTTCCACGGAAAAATAAGAGAAGCCAGCAGTAATTATCCATCAGGAATTTTTATCAACAGTCAGTAGTTACTAAGAATACGAGGTGTGTGAGAAAAGTAATGAGACTGGTAACACTGCGAGCGATCTAGCAACGCTGTGTCTACCGGTCTGTGCTAGACCGTTTTGTTCATCCCTTCCACATGCTCAAAACGAGTTTCAACTCCGTTCAGCCATTTTTGACATAGCCACCAGTGAAGTTGCCATCAGTTGTTGTTTTACGCCATCAGCGCCATCAATTGTCTTACGAAAATAGAACATCGGAATTTAAAGCAACGTTATACAGTCAAGTTTTGTAGTAAACTTGGGGAATCCGCGAGTGTGACCTTTGAAAAGCTGAAACAGGCCTATGGAGAATATTACTTACCAGGAGCACAAGTTTTTCGCTGGCACAAATCATTTTTGGAAGATCGAGAACATGTTGATCAACCTCGCTATGGAGACCTTCAACTTCAAAATCTGACGAAAACGTTGAATGTGTGAGGGTTCTTGTGAGATCAGACTGTTGTTTAACAATAAGAATGATGAGTGACAATTAAATTTAAAAACTTTCACCGTACATCAAATTTTGACAGACTATTTTGATATGCGAAAGGTTTGTGCGAAATTTGTGCCGAAAATCTCACAACGGAACAGAAGGGCAATCGAAGAAACGTGTGCGTTGATCTTCTTGGGAGGATTGACAATAACCAAGAATTCTCAAATGTGTGATCACAGGTAATGAATCCTGGATAATTGAATACGATCCTGAAACAAAACGGCAAAGCGAAGAGTGGCACACTCCGTCATCTCCTCGACCGAAAAAATGTCGAATGAGCAAATCAAAGATCAGAACCATGCTGATTTGCTTTTTTGAAGTAGGGCTATCGTGCATAAAGAATTTGTTCCTCCAGGACAAACTGTCAACCAAGTGTTTTACAAATGTGTCTTGAAAAGCTCAGGAAAAGTGATTCGCGTGAGACCAGATTTTGCGGACAAGTGGATGCTTCTTCATCATGATAATGCCCAGTGTTACACGGCCTTCTCCATCAGGGAATTTTTTACCTCAAAACGCATTCCTACGGTTCCTCAATCCCCTATTCACCTGATTTCAGTCCTTGTGACTTTTTCCTTTTCCCGAAATTGAAACGTGTCTTAAAAGGACATCATTCTGGAACTCTGGAGAACATTCAAAAGACTGTGACCGACCAGTTGAAGCCTTCCAGTGCTGCTTCCAGGAGTGGGAACAATGACTTCGCCAGTGTATAGCTGCCCAAAGGAACTACTTTGAAGGGAATAATATTGATGTTTGAAAAATTAAATCTTTGGCAAGTAAAAAGTCAATCTCATTACTTTTCTCACATACCTCTTAGATAAAAATTTATACTGACACTTCTAAAACCGAACATTATGCTCAATTTGTGTAATTGAGAAGCTTCTTCTTGGAAACTGCAGATATGGTAAATGTTTATATAGCAGAACTTAGTGCAATACAGCAAGTGCTTCGCTACTCTGAACATTTCTGCAACGAGAGAGTGCTTATATGCTTAGATTCGTAAGTGCGCTTACTGCCATTCGAAAAAAATACATTAAGGACATCCTTATTGCAAACATCCTGTCTATTTTATACATTTTAAATCAACAAGGACAGTGATGTGTATTTGTTTGGACTCCTGAGCATTGTGGTAACTGCGCTTTTGTTTCTTGCAAGAAACAAAAAGATGGCGCAGATGAAGCTGCCATAACAGCAACAGTCTGCTATAACTTGGATATAACTAACAGAATAAGACAGGTGGAATAATGAATGAATGAAGACTAAATATAAAACTAAACGCAGTTAATACTCCTCCATATAAATGGAAGAGTGACACGAAGCTGACTCGCCGAGAACAAGTGGTGGTGACCAGACTTTGAATCGGTCACAGACGAATAACCAATTCATATTTGTTAACCGGCGAAGAAGGATCAATATGTGGTATTTGTAATAAAGCACTTTCAGTGAAGCATCTAATGGAAGAGTGCACCATAAATGAGGACCTCACAAAGAGGTTTGATATATAATAAATAATATTGTTGCTGATTTGGAGAATAGAAATGAAGAAAAACTAGTTGTGTATCTGCATGCCAGTGGACTATTAACAAGTCTGTAAGCAAATTCAAGTTGTGTTAAGGAAGCATCTTTAAGTGAAGAAGTTTAATTTATGGATTTGGATATTTTTTAATAATATTGTTATTGTGAAGATATCCATTTCTAATTTTTTTTTTTGCGTTTTATTGTTTCATTTTAATGTCAGGGCCCTTTACACTCTGTATGTGTTCTCAGTCTAATTACATCAGTGCCTAAATATTCTGTGTTGCTTTTTGGTGTTTTTAAATAAAGTGTAAGGGCTCCTTCTACCCTTACATAAGTCGAACTTTATTAATCAATCTTTATTACTAATTTTATAATAATTTTCCTGAAAATGTTGAACTTTGTTTTATAACCAGCTACTATTATTTTAAGTTCAATCTTTGTTTTAGTTTGTCCTATATTAAATTGCAATTATTTTTTTTACAAATCAATTTATAAATGGCTGCTCTTGTCAGGATTGAGAATATTAATTTTATCTTTCAGAAACAAAAATGTATTTCATAGCTGCAATCAAAGAAACATTAAAGTTTTGATTTTTTTAAATATGTTTACCTTGGTAATATGTAGAGACAAATATTGTGCAATCTTTGTCTGTTCTTTTTCCAACTCTGCTTCTCTCTTATTCTGATGTAAGATTGTTTTACTAAATTTTTGTTTTTTCTACAAGAGTCATAACCAAGAACTCTAAAATTTAATAAAAAATTTCTTCCTGGTTGGTCCAAGAAAGTAGGTGATTAGTTGTACACAACAGTTTAGTTAGATTATAAGGAGAAATAGTGGCTAATCATTTCTTATTTTGTCATGCTGAACTTATATTATCTCAAAAATACATAAACTAAGAAAGCAAATGTGATCATGTTTTTTGAATAAATTATTCAATTTACCATTTAACAAAATAATAGTTATTAAATAAAAAAGGTAATCTCAATTTTTCCCAATAGAAGTACCTTCAATTTAATTTAATAAAAGAGCTGATATGTTACAGATTATGAAATCTTTATTTAACTACTGTATTACATCCTAGCAATCAGATTATGGAAACAATGGAGATTTTGAATTTGGTTGATTGCCTAATCTGCTGATTCTTGTAAAATGGAGATGTGTCAGGTTAACAATTTTCTGCATGAAAAACAAATGTTTTTGTATTTAGTAATGACATATAAATTGGTGCAATATAGCAATGGATGGCAGTGCTTTGTGGCACGAGTGGTAGCGTCTCGGCCTTCCATCTGGAGGTCCCGGGTTCAAATCCCGGTCAGGCATGGCATTTTCACACATGCTACAAATCTTTAGAAATAAACATTTAAACAAATTCTATTTATAAAAGTTTCTATTGCTAAAATTTAGGGGGTAAATTCTTAAATTTAGGGGCCCTCATTTCTTAAATTTGTTAGGGGAGAGAACAATAAGTTAAATCAGACAAATAAGCTGCAATTTAAAGAAAGATAAAATGAACAAAACAGATATTCATAATTTTCCAACAACCTCATAGAAGCAAATCACTAATTAACAATTGTAAGAAAGTAATCTTAACAGATCAGGAAAATTTGCTTTGAGAAAACCTCAATGTAGTAAACTTGGTTAACTGATTTGATGTAAAAAAATAAGCAAAAATGTAATTTATAATTTAGTGTTTTGTAAGGAGACTCAGAGAAGGTACACTTCATTTAAAAAAGTATATTTACCACACAAACACAAACTTCTTGATTCAGTAAATGTTAATTCTTTCACAAACTTTCATTTGGATTCTAAAATACACATGTGTACAAAAAGTAGAGTACTTTTTACAAGAGCATAAAATTTGTATGCTTGAAGTATTCTTAATCCTGTTTATAGTCTTAAACTATTAAAGACAATAAATCTGAAAATAGAAATAATTAACAATTATAGTAATAATATAATTATAGTAACAAATATATATTTACTTACGTATCTGTAAAATACATCTCTGGAGCACAAATAAATTTTTTTGTGAAATAGTCACTGTAGATTCCTATATACACATGAAAAGCGGCATCAGGTTGAAATTTTCTGTTAAATGTAGATATTCCTATGTAGTAAAATTCTGTAAAACTGTTCCGGTAGTTGTATTGAGAAGAATATCTGAATTCATAGGGTAGATTGAAATCAACGTGCATACATTTCATGGGTTCTAATAAAGAAAAAAATAATTTTTAGATTTTTTGTTGATTGATACAGTTTAAAGATATAAAATCAAATTCATAATGAATAGATCATTTAATCTGACCACCCAAGACAAGCTATCGTTCTACACTACAACATTACATTCGAAATAAATTACAATTTATTCAAAATGTTATACTATTTCTGTCATTTATATTTTATTAAACATAAAAATTTAGAAAATAGCAATATAAACTACTTAATACAATGATTAAAATGTGTATAAACTGTATAAATATACAAAACACATTACAGCAATAATCAAATATGTGAATTTAGATGCACAGCTCTAAGAGACGACAATACATGGATAATATCACCATATTGTGTCATATTCTGATCCGGATCCTGAAACCACATCTGAAATACATCAGCCTTTTTCACAATTCCCATATAGCCGCTTGAATTTTCTCTACTAAATTGATTGCAAAAACCTTTTCCAGTATGGTAGTAGCCTGGTGGAGGTTGTTTTAAACAAATCAGTTCATATAATTAGGTCTGCGCTGCACACTCCTTAAATTTTGAAGAAGTGCTCTATTTCTATGCAACCTAAGCACCTAAGCGCCCAAACAAACGCTGCGTAAGAGGTCATACTCTCAAAGACACCTCAGTACACCATGTACAATTGACTGCCTGACAGCCCATAGTCCTTCCAAGCAATCCTCCTAAGCTTGTGCATCACAGAGACATCGTCCGCCACTACTTGTTTAATGGGGTTGCTAAACAGCAACTCTTCATCAAACAAAACAGCTAGCTACTTATCAACTTACCTCACCTTATCAACACCTAGTTACTCTGACTTGGCTGATTACACAGCCAACATATTTAATGTTGGGGTTACGACTGTATGATAATTTGTCTGCGCCCTTGAAAAACATACACTTCATCTTGGGCATAAAAATACTTAAATTTTGTTAGTCCTATAGCCCTCTGTAGTTGACAAGGCCGCCAGCACTTTTTCCTCCAGCTGTAGACGTGAATTCACAAACTAAAGGGAGGCAGTCTTCGGCGAAAAACTGGGCTGTACCCTTTTCAGGGAATTTCAATCCCAGAAATTAATTAAAAACCAGATTCCACAACACGGGACTGAGAACGGAGTCCTGCGGGCTTCCCCTGGTTACGGATTTTTGTACAACTAGGCATGCATCTTCCCACACTTCTCAGGAGTGGTCGACCTGAGATTGTACAAGACTACACCCTTCATTCACATTCATACACATCATCCTCATTCATCCTCTGAAGTAATACCTTACGGTAGTTCCGGAGGCTAAACAGATAAAGAGAGACTTTAAACAGAGCTGTACAGTTGGTCAAATAGTCCCCACCACGGCCTGAAGGCTTCAGGAACGCAGTAGCGTTCCAACCCATAGAGGACAGAACTCCAACACAAGAAAGGAAATGCTGTCTCTATGTCAATAAAAATTGCCAAAACATATTTACAGTCAGTGCTTTACAACTCGGCAAGAGTGTTTGAGATGCAATATTCTGTTCCAACCCCTTGCATGAAGCCATATTGGCCCCAATTTTGAAAAGAGTTTGTATCCATGTTTTGCCAGAGCCATTCCAGCCAACCAGCCAACCATTCCAGCCGTTCAGAGCCAATGATAAATGTAGGTTCTGATAAATTTATTTATAACTATGGTTTTGTTTAGTTGAATTCAAAAGTGTCTTTAATTAATACTTTCATAATGAATTAGTTTTTTCTATTATTATATAAATGAGTATTTAACTACTTGTAGTTAGTGACTTGGTTGCCCAACAACCACTAGGCAATGACTTCATTTACGTTGTTTCCCATTGCTTGCTTTCTTTGTATACTTGTTTGTTATTGGTTGATATTTTATTAACATTTTGTTTTTCTCTACTTGTTGTTTGTTTATAACATTAGTTTGGGTTTGTGGGTTCGCCCATTTCATGTAATTGAATTTCGGAGATTTCTGAAATGTCTGAAAATGAGGGAAGGAGAGGCAAATCCAACCACATCAAACTGTGTGTGAAAGTGATTGAGTTAGGCATGACAACTCTTCCTGCTTTTCTGTAGAGAAAGAGTCATGGATAGGTTTGTCAGGTACCTCCAGGTCATTAAAGACAGGAATTAGTTAATCATTAAAGAATTTAGTAAAGGTGTTGGTCCCGCTTATGCAGGCCTTTCAGGAAAAGTATGACTTTTTCAATAACTTAAAAAATTTGTCGGTCTCTGTGCGGAGTCAGATTATTGCTAAGATTAAGGAACATGAATATGGCCAAGGAATATGAAATGTTGGCTTCAAAGTCAAAATTAGTATTGGTGGTTCCTGTCCCCAATTCCTCACAGTAGGGATTGCCTCAGTGTAAATGGTACGCCGTAAGCTTTCTGATTATTAAAGTATAACAATAAAAAAAATCTGTTGTGTTTAATCACATTTTATTATGCTTTCAGAGTAAAATTAACTTTTACAAAACTAAATTTATATTTAAGGTTTAATAAAATTATAGAAGAAATCTAAAAAAGTATTTAAAAATGTGAACGTATTCTCAGGTTGTTATACTCATTGACAATAAATGGTGTCTCCTACTAAAATAATCAGGTAAGTATATAGTTTCTGATTATCATTTAGGACAATACATATTCTTTTAGAAACAACCTCCTAGAGTAACTTATAACAATTTTTAAAACTATCATAACAAATATTTTGTAATCCTTAGAAATAATACACGATTATATGAAATGATTATAATCATTAAGTATATATAAGTAAAACAAGAGACAGAGAAATACAGTTCTTTTATTTTTAGCCCTGAAATCACCTTCCAAAAAGTGTCCTTTCTTGCTGGAATATTCTGTACATAAAGCAAAGTAAAATAATGTATGTGTATTCCATGGGAAGACCATTAAAAAGTCAATAAGTTAATAATGGGGAAATTGATTTCATAAAGGGATTAAAAGATAAGTCTACATTTGCAACTATCACAAATCTTTATCATCTACTTTTAAAGTGATATTATGGTTTAATAAGATCTACTTGAAATCTAGGAATGAAGTGTGAACTACTATCAGATATTAAAATATATTTTTTGTCATAAATAGTTATATTCTTATTAAAATTATTTTACCTTTAACGCTAGAATCAATCAGGTTTTAAACTTTACTGACTTTTACATATATTATTTAATTATAACTATTATTTAGATCATCCTAGTCAACAACAGTACAACAGTCAGGATGAAGTAATATCTTTTTAATGTAGTTGTTTCTGAATAACAGTTTTATAAAAATGTATAACCTGTATTTTATAAAAAAAAAAAAAAAACAATTTATAGCAATGCATTGCAAGTTTTACGGATAGCTGTAAACAATGGGTGCTTGGCAACTTAAGTATTCCTTAAGTGTTGGCGTTTGTTAATTGTAAAATTGACATTAAAGTTAAAAATTAAAATTACCTCAATAATTCAATGAAATGTGCAATTGCATATTTAATAATAAAGTTATTTAACTAGCTGTTGATGTCATATTGTTGGTGTCATGCTAGTGTACTAATACCAAACATTGCTGCAATATGATCAACACATTTGATACATGAAGCAAAATTGGAAAGAATTAATTTTCATATAACACAATATATGCCAAATATTGAGGTTTTATAAATTGTATATACCTCAACAGCTAATGCTGAACTATGAACCCATTTTATTCACATTACAAAATATGTAATGGACATAATACAACTTAAAAGCACAGAAAATTATCTTAACTATTGTTCAAGCATCAATCACTGGAAATCATCTGTATTCTCTTATGAGTAAAAAACAAAAGAAAATTTACAAAGATTTTTACAATATAGCGTTTAAAATTTAACATCCTCTTCAATGAATAAAAAAGGATTTATTTCATACACAATAAAATATGAAAAAGAACAATTTTAAAAAATAAAATCTAATGTTATCAATCTGTTCAGAAAAAAATGATAAATCTGTAAAGGAAAAGAGCAAGAATTAAAGTGTTAAAATGTTATAATTAGGGATGAAACTAAAAAAGATTTAGTACCATATAAGTGCTTCAACAACTGATCTGAAGGAATGAAATATTGTTTTCATCAATGAAATATTGATGCCAAACTGATCAAATTAGTTTAAGAATGCAGGCTACTTTTTTAAAAATTAATTGCATTAAAGATTCTAAATATAACTTTGCATATTATATTCTTAAATGTGTGTAAGGGATTCTCATTCTATGAGACTTACCTTCTTTTAAAGACTTAGAGCAAAGAGGCTGTGAGATTCCTTTATCTACACACAATTTAAAAGGATTTTTTATCACTTTGAAATGAACTCCAGATATTCCTCTTCTAAACGCATCTTTTCCGTCCAAATATTCAAGAGTCAATGTTCCTTTAGCCATTTCATTTATATCAGTACAAAGAATAAATGTACGATCTTCAGTAGCTTCAGAATACAAATTTATTGCAGCATATGGCCTTGGATGACGTGGATCTGAAATAAAAATTGAATGCAGTTTCTTTGTTTTGCAAACAATCAAACATTATTAATGACTGGAAACATTCGAATCCTGCAGGAAGATTAAAAAAGTTATATAAATTTAGCACAAACCATAAAAATGTAGATATAAAAATCTGCAGAAAAAACTTTACTTAAAAATAAATTTGATATTTGAATTTTTACTCTTTTAGCTCCATTTTTCATCATTGCGCTTCTCTATGTTTTGGCTATACAGTCAGTTGATCCTAATAGCTAGTTGGATGAACCTAACTTAATCCAACCCAAAAAACATTTTTTTTTTAATAGTTGGTGTAAAAATAGCTGCTTGTTTAAAGTTTGTCATGAAACTCATAAAAAATAATGCCTTGTAATATAATAAATTTTTGCTATATTGCAATGTATGATTTGTTCTTTAAACTTATTTTATTTTTATGAAGACTAAGTTTTTACAAGTTTAATTTAAATTTTGCTCTCCAAATGAATTTAATTCAATAAGAACTCACCATGTAGTCTGCTTATCTTTCTGGAAGATTTAAGACTAAAAATTCTTTAGTTCTTAATCAGATTACGACTAAATTTAAACCACTTGCACAAAATAATGCATTAGAACACAAAAGTTCTTAAAGTCTGTAGTAGTTTTCTTTACAACCTGTGGTTTACATTTTATTTACTAGTTATAATTTATTTTCAAACTATAACTTTCATTTTACTGTTAGACTGAAGCAAAATACTTCGATATAAGAGGAGGAGCTGTGATTACGGTATTACCACGTACAATTACGCGTAAAGTTTTTTCTAACCTGTATTTTAAAAAATCCTTTAGTTTATAAAATTATTTAATTGGGGAATATTATGTCACAATCCAATTAAGCATCAATATTAAAATTATGTCATAATGTAATGTAATGACAAAATTTTAAATTATTTCTTTGATAAACCCATACTTATGGTAGTAATCTTGAACATATTCAGTTTGCAGTACTCTAACTCTCTTCATATACAGATTTTGACTGCTTTCAAAGCTATATCCCCTGTAATATTTTATCTCTTCATTTCAGATTTTAATTTCTGTCTTATGCAAATTCTTCTGCAAAAGTCTTATAGTCATTTCAATTTTACAATTTTGCCAATCCGGTATTTACTTTCGTGTTGATGTTTATTAATCAGTTTAATTTAGATTTTTAAATGTCTTTGAACTGAAACAACTTTTTTCTCATTTTTAAAAGTTGAAATAACATGTTTTTAACACTATTCCTTTAAGGCAGGTTATCGAATTGCACCCTACAGTCAGTGTATTATCCAAAACAACCGTACTGATGTTTGAAAATTGTGTATTAACTTAGAATAAATACATTCTATTGGGAAATTTGCAGTTAAAATTTAAAAAAAAAATTGATAGCATACTTTGTTACAATAGTATCGGTACTTGTGATGGTTTCAGTGAAAAATAATAAAAAATATTGTGCTTATCCTTATCGAAAAAAAAAATGCACAATATAAAATATTCAACTACTTAACTGAAATAACTCTAAATTACTTATGGCGAAGAAAGGAAATTTGTATTTATAAATAAAATCTACATTTCGAGTAGTTACTGTCGACACACGACTTGTCAGTTTAGTGAACAAGAAGGCATGAGAATTTCGATCTTGAAAGGTGAAATAATCTATGAAGGAGGTCAAACGGGCCTTGCTGTATGGAAAACTATCATCAAGTTATTATTCACAGATGAATTAAATTGTTTTCTAAGTTTGTAAACGAAAAATGAATGAATTGTAATTAAAAATTATATATAAGCAAATATTGATCTTCACAACAAAATCACAATGAAAGATACTATGAATGGAAAAGCAGTACACAGTTTAGAAAAGAAATGTTTGAAACTAAAACTTTACAAATGAATGATATATATATATAATATATATAATGAACACGGTCATTTTATCTTAAACTTACCACCTGATCATCCAACTTGACCACCTATTTTATTCAATGAGCTTCAGTAAAAAAAACCGGTTACTGGAGACAACATTATAGCGGGTTACAGCAAAAACCGGCGTACAGCGATAACAATCAAGGATTCGTAAAAATGCTGTTACCATGTTAAAGTAACATGGTAACTCTCGGTCGCAGAGTTGTGCCTGGGCCTTTTCATGCATTCGAACTACGGTCAAGTATGGCATTTTTCAAATGTATGAAATTCCATTTCCGTGTAATTCGGACATACAAGCTTCAAAGCTTCTGCGGTGAATTGATTCATCATTAGTGATAAATAATGTTCAATGTTTGAGTAAAATCTATTTAAATAATCTATTTTATAACGATTAATAGTGTTTTTAGTAATTGATGTTTCCTGGTACTAACCAATAACTAGTTTATAAAATAAAAGTTAAGCATAAAAAATCTCCCGTAACAGATAATATTTAACAGATAGTAATTCAACTATCAGTTAAGACATTTTATTTAGCATTTTTATTAAACTTAAGGTAACAAATTTTAAAGTAAATGGAACTCAGGTACCTTACATTTTTCATGCAGAACAGTAGAAGTGTAATTAATGTTAAATGAATTTTAACTGACAATGAGTTTAATTTTGTACGCTAGAATGTTACTAGAAGTAAGATTACTTTGTGAAAGGAAACTTATTACTTATGTACTACTTATTCTACCATGAAGCTGTATGTACAGCTTATTAAAGACTAAAGCCGTTTTGGATCGGTCAATCTACATTCCCTTAGGAATGTCACCACAATACAGTGTAACTTTGTAGTTTTACGTAGTAAGGGTGATCTACTAATTATCAAAATGATTTCCTTATATTTAGTTAGAAATTTTAGAATATATAAAACATTTATAATTTACAGTGATGCGCGATAGGAAAAATAAAATTAACTAAACAATAAAATAAACTATTTTATAGAGCTTACCATCAATTCCTTTTACATCAAGTTTATCGCAGGTGTATCCGTGGTAAGAACTATTGCACTTACAATAATATGTACCAAATACGAACTCGCAATGATGTTCTGGAATAATTAAACTATGCTGTTCATCATCACCTTCCGCACTAGTTGCATTATCGTGTTCGTCAGAAGTTTGGTTATGCTGTTCGACAGTTTTATTACGCAATCGAATTTCCATAGGTGGCCGGCAAGGATATGCCGTATGGCTTTCTTCATCGTAATTTCTACAAGTAGTTCTAATTGTTGTACAAGCCCCTATGCGATCGTATCCGTAGGCCGAACCCGTCGGTAAACAATCACACAGACCTCCATAAGATGTCAAAGAACATTGTCCTCCATAACCGCAATCCCTGTTTGTATTACACCTTTTACGCTGCCCTGAAACTGAAAATAACATAAAAAACAAGGGAACAAAATAAATCACATTAAACCACATCTATTTAATTAAAACTGGTGTTATTACTAAATATCCAAATCGGAATTTTTTCTGAATCTATGAACAATAGATAGCAGCAATATTTGAAACATATTTTCACATTTCTTATTCTTATAATATAATCATAAAAAGAATAAGAACTCGGTAAAAGTATGCAAAAACATAAATAAAAAATATTTGATGTGGATACTGCATAACTTCCTTGTACGTCTACTTAAATACAAATGCATATATTTTTTTAAAATGAAAAGTAAATAAATTTTTATTTCACTACAAGTTAATAAATTCTGATATTTTTTATTCTTGTTATTGAATTATTGTTTATTGTAAAAATTTTTGTGTAATCAGTGATTAATAATTATTAATAAATCAATATAGTTAAACTAAAAAGAATTAAAAAAGAAAAAAGGAGATGAAGTCTAATTCGAACCGATATGCCTTCCCCTTGGAAGATCCAAGTATTTCATTAATTACATTTTTATTTAGTTACAACTCTGGAACCAATGAAAATAAGTACCACTTATGATATATAGTTGAAAACCTTTCAGTGAGGGCTTATTACTGCAGTGAAAAAAATTCCAAAATCCAATTTTTTTGGATTTTGTTCTTTATTGGACATTTTTGGTTTAGTCAGTTGCAATCAAAAGGAAGGTGCACAATTAGATGTTATAAAATTCCTAAATTCAAAATTTTAATATCCCACGGCTAATCGTTTTTGAGTTATGCGAGATACATTCGTGCGCACATACGTACGTACCAGATGTCCCCTGAAACTACTCAAAATGGATTAAGAGATAGTAAAAATGTGGATATATCCGTTAAAATCTAAAAACCGGAATTTTTCGCGATCACAATACTTCCTTAACTTCGTACCAGGAGGTAAAAATGACAAATTTGTTTTTTACTAATAAATTTACTAATAAATGTTATCTATTTATTTTAACATTATCATCAAAATAAACAACAGCAAATATTACGTTTTTAATTAATGGTTACTTTTATGGATAAGATTATCGAACAAAAACATATATATTTCTTTTTGCATCAGATCATTCAATTTTATAAGCTGTAGTAGTTCTTGGTGGATTCGTAAGGACACTGGTAAAGCTTTAAATCCCTTTTAACGTTAAAATCATCTTCTTAATTTCAATATAAGAATTAGACGTAATCTGGGTGACCGTACTACCATGTATTTCATAACTAAAAATATACAAACAAGACTCAGTTGTAAGACCCGCTCACAATGTAATTAAAAAAGTATACGTGCTCTAATATTTCTAACATGACACATACAATGTAGAAAAAAATCCTGCTGTAAGAAATATGTCATATCTTGCAATGTCTGAGGTATGAATATTTGTTGAGATAGATATCTCTTCTGATCCTATTTTTTTTTTTTTTTTTGGGTGGGGGGGTTTCTGGGTGAAAAACGCTTTTGTTTTACCTTCGCCCGATAATATGTCCGATTGGTATCATACACGATGTATTTTTGTAATAAAAAAAAAAGATATATCTAAATTAAAATAATAAAATAACCATCTGTTTTACGGCAAATGGCTTGAATAACTAAAACACACTACAGAAATTTAAATACTTGAATACAAACGGATGACCCTAAGAAATTATAAAACATAAGACTGCAACATTTTATTATTCGCTAAAATAGTTCTCATGTTAGCCCCAAGGTGAAACTTGCGACTCAGTGCCTCATAATAGTTAAAATCCACTATGATGTGGTGTACTGTTAGTTGGTAGTTGCATCGAATACAAAGGGTTGCATCTATTATCGTCATCAGATATCCATGAGTAAGCCTAGTGTACTCTACTCGTAAACGTACTCTACTCGAAAATAACCTCCCTTCAATGGTTATTTCTGCATGAGGAGCTCCCCGGTGAAACAGAGTAATTGATTGAAGTTTATTGTTCATGGTATTCTCCCATTCACTTCGCTACTCATCATGAACTACCCTCTCTCTTCAGGAAACAGACAAGATCGTTAGAAGCAACGCGATTGATAAAAGTAGACTGAAAAGAAATAACTTTTGCTGCACTATCTGCGTGCTCGTTTCCTGAAATTCATGTATGGCTGGGGATCCAGCAGAAGCTCACTATTTTATTAGTCTAGTCATTTGCGAAATGACACAATGAATCTCACAGAAAACAGGGTATCTGAAATACACATCATTAATTGTTTGTAAGGCACTCATGGAATCAGAGAAAAGAAGAATAAGTCGATATTTTTGGCTAGTTATGTTTAAGGCCTTATTAATGGGATACAATTCTGTAACGAAAATACTGGTGATTCTGGAAAGGCCAAACATGTATGTCTTCTTGCCAACAGCGACAATATTTCTGGAGTCGTCCGTTAAACTAGTACAACAGCAAGATTCAGGCTATTAATAATATTATAAAATTCGTTTTGTAAGATAACCGGATTTGTGCTCTTTTTATTATAATTATAAAGAAAAGAGAAAATATTAACGAGAGAAGGCTGCGAAGGGAATAATAGCATGGAGAAGGACTGGAGGTAATTGGATATCTAAAGCTGAGAAAAGGCGCTGAGCTCTGCCTAGCGAAGCAGTAGATTTAGGCTGTTCCTTGTATCGATTAAAATCCTGGTTCGAGAATACCACATCAAAAATTGGATGAGTTGGTTGCGCTCTAATGAGAGCCACATAGGAGCTTATCATCTGCTTTCCTCTGTTACAAAAAGATGACTCATCACTGTACACCAGCCACAGGGATTGAAGGAAAAGCACCCATGGCAAGAGGATGAATGAATGATCGACTGCATTGAGCATATTTAGAGCGGTGGCCCGCGCCGACTAATAAGCCTTGCAGCAATAGTGTAATCGGGAACAGACTAGAGCTCAGTAGAAGTGCAACATGCATACACAATCGGCTCTCCAACTGGTATTAGGTGGAACCCTCAGCATGTCTAACATTTTTAGATATTTTACTTTCATCCTGGCCCCGTACAAAAAGATATCCGTCATGTGATCATTCTGGTCGCTACACCACCTCCCCGTACCTAGCCCTGATGGGCTTTACCGGAGATCATCTTCAAAACCTCAGGCAAAAGACATCTCTCAACCTTGTTCTTGCCTCAGTCAGGATGCCACCGATACAAATGCAACATGGGACATTTCCATCGGTGTACTACAAATACCTACTATTAACGTAACAAAATGTACGAATAACCAAAATATAAATTGGGCAGAGAGGGTCAGACAGGGCACGTGGCGAACCAGAGACTTACCACTATTGATAAAGACACTATTGTAAAGAACACATTCGGAACTGTCTCATGGGTTGCAATAATGGCTGCGCTTGCTGGAAAAGGAGTCAGTGAATATCTCAAAAGTCAAACCAGAGAATTTTTGATACGAAAAAGATTAATAGCTGAAACACAGGGTGAAAATATAAGATTCCATGCTGAATGCGGAGTCCCGCAAGGATCGGTTCTTGATCACTATTATGGCTGGTAGTTTATGACGGCGTATTAAGACTAAGACTTCCAGAAAGCGTAGAAACCATAAAATACGTAGATGACCGGGTGGTGCTAGTGCAGGGTAAAAATGAACAAGAAGTGCAAATATGCACAAATGAAGCGCTGCGAATGATTGATGAGTGGATGACAGAACAGGGGTTGGAGCTTGTCACTGGTAAGTGTGAATATATCACACTTACAGGACGTCGAATCATTACTCTACTGGATATAAAGATAGTCGTTCATCGATTGCGTTCGTCTAATGAATTTCAACTTAGGAGTGAAGATTGACCATGGGCTTCGTTTTACTAACCGTATAAACGCGACATGCGAGAAGGCAGACAAGACCTTGAAAGCACTAGGCCCTTTAATGATTAGACATATTGTCCCTAGAGCGTCTAAAAGAAGACTAATTATGACGGGGATCTCATCAACATTATTATATGCGGCTCCGGTCTGAAATATAACATTAAACAGGAGACGCAACCTGGATAGGATGACGTAGAGGAAAATTGGTTTGCTGGCATTTCTCCCGCCACCACCCCATTCGGTCGCCCTAGAGCATAAGACCGAATGTCTGTGCCA
>JAAAKQ030500952.1:0-20449 GCA_010016005.3 Zanna intricata | reverse complement strand
AATGAAATGACTGGCACTGGATAGGGAATCTTGGAGAGCTGCATCAAACCAGTCAAATGACTGAAGACAAAAAAAAACTACTATATCAAATATTTTATTAGATTAATGCATGAAATTAAAACAAAAAAAAAAGTTAGGCTTTACTTTTTATTTGTAAATACTGTTAAATTAATCTAAATATTCTAAACACATTAACTTTTTGAAATTCTAATTTTAACAATCCTTGTTTAATTTTTTCTTTTTTATATTCTACAGCCCTGAAATGTACAACTGGATGCTCGCATAACTCAAAAACGATCAACTGTACAATGTTGAAATTTTTAATTTAGGACTGTTTTAACATCTAGTTGTGCACCACCCCTTTTGATTACAATCGACTGAAGCAAAGGCATAAAAAAAACCCAAAATCCCAAAAAATTTGAGTTTTGGACTTATTCTTAAATGCAGTAATAAACCCTCATTGAGAGCTTTACAGCAATACACCATAAGTGGTACTTATTTTCATTAGTTCCAGAAGTATAAAATTAAAATAAATAAAATTTTAATTAATGAAATATTTTAATTTTACAAGGAAAAAATGAAATTTGGATCTTACAAGGAAATACAATGAATATATATATGTAGAATTTTATTTTTATGTTGATTCTTGCCCATATTATGTTTTTTTTTTTTTTTCATAAAATATTACATATTGAAATCATATTTATTATTATTATTGCAACCAATTATATTATTATAATTGGTCATAAAATACCTTAACTGTCGCATTTTTAATAAAATATAATTTATAAAAAATGACTGTAACTAAGCAGCAACCTTGAATTTTGTTAAATGTTATTCAAACTATTATCTAAGCTATTATTTTTTATTATATATCTTACTTTTCATTAATTGCAAATTATCTTCTTTTTTTAAATTTATAGCTAGCTTATCCACGTTTATTATTAAATTCTTGTTAACAGTTGAAGTTTTGTTATTTTTGGTGTTAAATTTAATCCAAATCGAAGATCATTTTCATCAGTAAGTAATTTAATTTTCTATAAAATTATATCATAAAAAATAGTTCATTGTATTAATTTGAATATGGGTATTTATAATTTGCTATTAGTATTTGTGATGCTCAGTGAAAAAAACTTGGTCAGGTGACAGACATTCTTTTAATTTTGAGAAATGCATAATGAAATTGATTTTGTAATCACACAAATAATTTGATATTTGATTTAAAAAAATGTTTAAAGCAATAACATTAAAATTTATTATTACACATGCTTTTTTTCCTAAATATATATATTGATGAAAAAATAACTGAAGCTGGCTAATTAAACACTTTTTATTCTGTATTCACGAACTGTACTTTTAAAATACAATATTTGTTTGGAAAAGATCAAGAACAAAAAACAATACTAAAAATGATTTTGTAACCTCCATTACAACCAAAGAAATTCTTCATTACCTTGTTAAATGATTGATCTGGTTCAAAAAAATTGTGGTCACTTTCAATAAGTCTGCTGCTTGAAGGGAAAAAATGTGAAATTTTAGTATATTATAGATTTAGTTTTCCCACCACACAATTTTCTTGCTTTTAAATAAATTTTACTTGTTTTCTACACAGAACTGGAAAAAATTCATAAGTCATGAAGTCAACTTTTTTCAATGGTGGCATTGAAACATCACTTTATGTTGACACAACACCTTCAGTGATGCACTTTTTCTACTTTTCTTTAACAAATTGACAATTTCAGAATTTAGTGCAGAAACTATTAAAGATACCACCAATTGATTTACTTTTTCCTATTTTAACATTTATTTTCAAAAATGACCCCAACTCAAAATATTTTATATTTGTTACTGGGTCCAAATTTCCTCTGAGACCATCTTTTATAAATTATTTGTTGCTAAAATATATCCTATTTTATTGTTGTGAGATAATACCTTCTTTTTTTTGTTTTGTTATCAAAGGGAATATGGCTTATTATTACATTCTTGGACATGATAATTCTTTTTTCTCTTTTATTTTCTGCACTTATTGGAGTATATTTTCACTTTGTTTCTAGAGATAGGGAAACATTACAGGTATGTTTAAAGTTTAATGTGAAGCAATAATTACCTTTTTTTCTTAAATTTTATTAAGTGTTTCAGAATAATAATAATCTATAATAATTACTAATATATCTCGTAATTAATATAGAAATATAAGTTGATCCGCTCTTGCATTAAAGTTACTGCTTTAAATAATTCTTTGTGTAAGATGAAGAAAATTATTTTTATCAAAATAATGAAAAAAATTTTACGTAAATCTACTTCTCTGTTAAACATCCATGAACACCATTTTTTCCCAAAAAACATTCAGTCCCTTGTTTTAAAAAGTAACAAAATCATTTTTTCTTCAAACAATACCACTTTTTTGTGTAACTCAACCTAATGTTTTTTTCTGCATCTACTTTTTTCTACATCTCCATATAATTTGTATGTACTCAAATAAATTTCATTAATATCTTCTGAATTGTGAATTATTTTGTAGTTATTTTTTTTAAATAAATTATTTTTTAATTTACTCTCATTTTATACATTAATAATCTATTCAAAATTATTAATTTTATTTTCAATTAAATATTATTTATTAATCTGAACTTCAGAATAAATTAATACTAATTTTATATTTATTAATTAGCAGATACTTTGTGTTACTGTTCTGATGCATGATTACCTAAAAGGATGTAGCAAGGAGAAAAAGGACAACCATGGGTCTCAGTGGAAAACACACATCCATGTTCATATGAGGATATGTGCTCCCTTTCATCGTGTTGAGCAGTCGTGTAGTGTTTCAGGTGTTGAGCTTGCAGAATCTTTCTGCAAGCTCAACACCTGTTGTCCTACTCTTCATCCTACTTCCAGTATATGATGCTCCACACCATCTCAGAGAATTACAATCTGGATCAATTTTTCCGAAGGCACAGAAATCAAGGTAAATCTTTCCTCAGCTGAATTCAGGACATTTATAATTGATATACTGTCTGAAGATTTTTACAGTTTAGAATAAAATAGGATTTATTTGTTTGAATCCAGTTCAGCAAATGAAAAATGTAAAAAAAAAAAACCTAATTTCCTTGTTAGATTGTAATTATAGATAAAATAAAATCTTTCATCGTTTTACAAGCTACAACAAGCTATATTTACGTAATGTTGAAACAGATTTAGTAATTGTATGGATCAAATTTCATTATTATTGAGCTGCATTAGAAAATAAATTATTAATAAAATGCATTTTTTCACATAACACAATTCACTAGTAATACTCTTAGCTTATATAATAAATCACAATGTTAAATTCAGTAGTCCTTAAATAAAAAAATATCTATTTGATATCATACAAAATTAAAAATAATTACAAAGTTCTAGGCTTATAAGTTAGTTATTTATTATAAAACATAGTAATAATAATGTTAAATTATGTTTTCTACGTGCAATATGTTCATTGCTATCCGTTCAACTTTTGAAGCCTAAGTAACTCCACAGCCCAATGAGATGATGAGATTTATACTACATAAATGAGGTGCAGTTTTGTATATAATCTTCCAACCTGTTTTATGAATAGCATTAGTTGGCATGAGCCTGTACTATGGTGGGATGTTTAAATTAAACCCCAAATGTGTCATACATATTATCTTAATCTCATTGGGTTATAGGTTTATTGAACAAAAGTTGAAGAGTCTGCAATGCACACATTGGAGAAATTACAGATACACACCTCATAAAATAATCTAAACTTAAATGGATGAGCTAATCTCAACTAATTGATTATTCATGAGTTCAATATATTAACATCATACATAACATAATCTTATACATCTTCTGATACACTAATCTCTTCAAATAACGATTACATCTTGATTGCAATACACTTCTTGCATAATTTTTTGTTTAATGATGTTCTTACATCACTCCTTGCTATCAATGTAGGTCACACCATAGAGAACTCCTCAATCAGTAACTCAGACTTCAGTTGTAAGAAAAGATTGTTCTTTATTTTTTTATCCATCCAGTGCTTTCAGCTCCTCCACACAGATTTTAGGTAATCTTTTGCAAGGCATATCCAAAACCTTAAAGAATAATAACAGAATCCTTTAGAAAACATTAAATTTGTTATATTCTTCCCCTACCTCCAACCATATAAAACAGAATATTTCTGAGCCAATACAAACCTTTAAAAAACTACTTGTCTACTGACTCAATGCTATTGGAAACTCACTGGGTTCCAAATCTCAATGCATCTGGGTTCAAATGCATTGGGAAGCAAACAAGAGTACAGATAAAATCATTGTACTTTGTAATCAAAACTTAATAGTGATGGCTTTTGATTTAACTCTTGCCAATGTGTTCTTCACCTTATCAGCCACCATTTTCAGTTTCTTCCTTCCTGATTCAGCCTCTTAAAAGTCCCAGATGAAGAAAATATAACTCCTAAATAATTATTAAAAAGTTCAGATCTCTAATTTCTTATTACAAGACAATTGACTTCAATATTTTATAATCTTCCATCGCTTCTAAAGGGAACATCTTTATTTTAGATGAATTAATTTCAAGCATTAGCATTGCAGTAGTGTTGAAGTGGTTTTAACATCTTCACTATGTCTGACCAGCTCATCTACAAAGGCACTTGCTCATCAATAAATAATAAGTGAATCAAATCCCTGATTCTAAAAATGTTCACTCCTTTGCAGCCCTACTGTTTAACATACTCTACAATATCATTTATAAAAAACAAAAAGAGAAACCGGAATACACCCTTCGGGACTTGACTTTACTACTTCCAAACCGTCCTAAAGCACAATAAAGGCTAAAGCCTTCTTATATAAATCAATAAGAGATTTGATTACGTTTTTATTTAACCCTAGCTAGTGTAATTTCAACTCATAACCTGACAAACACTAAATTATCAGACGTTTTAGAAGCTCAAAAATATGGATCAGACTTTTCTCTTTTTTAGACAGTACTGATATTTATTCCCAACCTTCTAAAAAAATATATTGTCTATGTAGCTCCTACTGTCCCGAAACCCACATTACTTCTCTGGCAGAATTCCATTCAGGATAGTTTTGCTATGGAATTAATCATCCTAATTCTTCTGTAGTCATATTTTTTTAAATGCTGTAGGATTCCCTTTTTTTGATTAAAATGAAACATATCTGGAATAGTTTTGCAATTTAATATGATATTGAATTAGTTTAATATAATTTGTTTCCAGCTTGCTGGCACCATTTTAAAAACCTCATAGGATTCACATTTTCTGCTGTTAAAAATTTGATCACTGCGCGCTGTTTATTAATCGTGTTGACATATTGGTCGTAATTGACTCCATTTTAACTGCTACTGAAAACAATCCAGTAAACAGATTTCAACACATTATCGCAGATTTGTAGAGGGAAATTTTAGCTATCATGTGCTGACACACCCAACTCAATAGTATCTTTTGTCTCCATGTAGCGCATACTAGTGTGCAAAATTTATCAGCCATGCCTCATAGCATTTACTGTCCCTAATCCAACACGACAGTCAGAAGTTTTTTGTCGTGTGTCATAATGGTATGCTCAAAACGAGAAACAATTTTCAAAAGCTTTCTTACATTTATATCCATAATTTTATATTCAACAACACAGAACAAAGAAATACAAAAATATGATTTTTTAATAGAAAATGAAAGATTTTCGCACAACGTAAATTTCTACATAACCAAATTAAAATAACCTCATATTTCACAGACAACTTAAAGAGTGGGTGCAGTCAAGCAGTGTAGCCACAACAAAGAAATAAACAAAAAATATTATATGTTTAGATTAATTTGCATACCATTCTAGTACAGTATATATATATATCAATAGTACGGTACTAATCAATATCCTTAAATTATGTAGAATCTTAAATTGTCCAGCATAGTAACAAATATCTAAACTGCAAAACTGTATCACAAGGATTTTAAGATTATGTAAAAAATAAATTAGGTTATAGTTATAACTTGAGTATTTTAAAAATTTTAAATAAGAAAAAAGAGCAATAAATTAAAAATATACAGTAAAACAGATAAGTTATGTTTTAATGCAGATCTAATTTTATGATCATTTTAAAGTAGATACAATATTAAAATTCTATACAGCTGATTTTGTAGGATAATAATCTAATTATAAAATTATTAAAATTCAGTGTATATCTTACCTTTGGCTTTTAATATTGAGCTAAGAACTTAATGTTTATATTTCCAAATGTTATATTGATACAAATGTATTATAAAAAATTGCTATCTAAAAATTTCTTTCTAAATTTTTCTATTATCAAAACATGATTTTTTCATGCTTCTCAGTTAGTGATACTAGGTTTTCATTCATATGAATTACACTATTATGAAAAAAAATTAATGAGAATTATAGCATTTACTAATATTGTACTATCTAATTTTCAGAATCTATATTAAAGTATTTATTAAATTTAAATTTATGCAAAAAATTTTTTAAGTTATATGTTCTGCATCATAAAGAAAGACGTTTTGCATTTCCACCAATACAGCGTACATCTTATGTAATTAGATCGTTCCAACAGTAGTTTTCCAAACTCCTATGCCAGATAACTTGACTGTTATTGATTTGACATTGACTGGTCAGTCCAAAGTAACGATATATGGATTTTCTTTACAGTTACAAGCTTACTCATCTCACTGATGCAGATATTTTTCAATAAAATATGTAAAATATGTCATCATAACTTTCCATTACATTGCTGATGATTCTGCCTTATATTAATGTTCTTTGAAGCACTGTTAGACAATCACTTCAAATTTGATACTTACAGGAATTCAATATCTTTGATTATTGTTACCAGCCACAGTAATCTGAATTCTATTCTATTCTCAGCCACATAAATCTTGTAACTGAAATATCTGCTAACAAAGCTTGGATTTGGCAAATATTTGTGGAGCATGTGTTATCCATTTTATTATGCATGTTTTCTGAAAAATAAATTGACATTTTGGAAGAATGATTTTCTAATAACTGATTTATTTTTAAACTAACATCATTATATGTTATTAATTTCTGTACTACCATTTTGTTACAAAAATTGTATGAGAATATATTATGGGATTTCCTGTTGAACTGAAGCTACATGAAAGTACATATACAGGTTTCAGGAATTGTGGAATTTGTATTTAAAAAAAATTTTTAAGAATAAACTCAATATTTTTCTAGTTTTCACAATTTGGTTGAAAAACCTACAAAATGAATGTTTTATAAATTTATAGAACAGTTTTATGAATAAAATTTTAAGCTTATCATTCTAAATTTCTCATAAATTCGAATGTACTGTTTTTTGCACTCAATCAGGAGTATATGAAGGAAAATCCCTTCTAAAAATTGTTATCTAAGGTAATCATTTATCCTACATTTGAGATTATCATTCTCATCACACATTTTTTTAAATTCATTTTTCAATTCAATAATTTGAAACTCTATTTGTATCTGGTAAAATATTTTAAAACTGTTCAATTAGTCAGATTCAGTTATTTCTTCACCTATAGATTAAAAAAAATATGTATCTTAATAAATTTATTTCGATTTAAACAAAAATATTATTAAATATAATAAATTACTTACCTGACTATATTTAAAATTTGAACTTATATTTAAAATTTGAAATTTAAAGTTCTACAAAGTAAAGCAATAACCCAAGATTTTTAACAATAGTATACTAACATTACAGTTTCAAAATGTTTTTGACTTTATGTTTCAGTCCCCATGCCATATCTTCATATCAAGCCCATAGAGGCTTTACTGGAAGTTGTCTTCAAAACCTCAGCAAAAGGCATCTCTTAGCCTTGTTCTTACCACAGTCAGGATGCCACCGATGTGAATGCCACATGTGACAATCCCATCAGCATACTTCTATCAGTTGAAAGGAAACACATACAATGGAGTTATGTCATCGTTTACACATTTTCAACTGTACAATGTTCATTACCAGAGTTTACAATTCCATGCTTCTAGTACTGCCACATGTGACAATCCCATCAGCGTACTTCTATCAGTTAAGAACTCTCAAGGAAAGGAAACACATACGATGGAGTTATGTCATCGTTTACACATTTACAACTGTACAATGTTCATTACCAGAGTTTACAATTCCATGCCTCTAGGTGTTTTACATTAAATACATACATGTAATAACAAGAATAAACATATAATTCTTTTTTATAATGTAAAAGACTGCTTTTTTAAGGTAAAAACAAGTTTATCCAATAATTTGAAAAGTGCAACAATTTACCTGATGTTGCTGAAGTTTTTAAAAATGCTAATGAAAAACCTAGAAAAATTTTTCAAGTTGGTATTGCATGCATTCTGGCTTTATATGGTGCCTCCAAAAAAATTAAAGATTTGAAAACTTTAAGATAAAATTCTTTTCTCAAAGGCACAGCTAAAAATACCGATGAAAAATTTCCATTGTTAGTGCCTACATCTGATGCATCATTTGAACATCTATAAAATATACCTACAAGTGAAAATATGGTTAGATAACTACAGAAAATTGGGAGTGGAGATATTCATCCAGTATGTTCATGCCAGTAACGATGACTAAATTCCAGATAATTTACTTAACGTGTGCTATTTTATAATTGTAAAACAGATGTGGATTTGCCTGCAGACATTGAAAAAGTGGATTATATTGCAGTATAGCATGTTTCAAGTGCAATGGTAATAGCTGCTTCAATACATTTCCTATTAAATAAATCAATGAAGTAGATGAAAATAATGGACCTGACCAAATTTAATTTTAGTGATTTTTAATTCTGTATTATTAGTCCAATAAATAAATTCTATGCAATATTATTTTTTATTACACAAACCAAACCGAAAATTTGTATGTTTTTATAATGTTTTTTTGTAATAAATTTTCAATATTACCTACAGAAATATATTTATACCATAATTTTTGTATATAATTGCTTTATTAAGCCTACATTTATTACATTTTATATATATTCTTCACTTCATTTATTTTATAATTATCAAGCAACATTTTCTAATAGATAAACATTTTAATATACTTTATAAACAATAGAATCCAAGAAGTTTTATAAAAATTTGTTCAAAGTAATTGGATTCTGAGATTTTTGTGTTCTGGGCACTTGAGGTATTCCACTAAATCTGAATTTAGGTTTCAATAGTTAAGATGTTTTTATGCTAAATTTATATTTTTGGTTGGTTGGAACTGCCTAAAATGATAAATGTGGTTTTTTTTGCAATACTGAAAAATACTCTATTTTATCATTAATATTTTTATATATACAGCTTCATTTACTTCTTTGTTCTTTAACAATTGAAATGGCCAAAGTATTTGATTTTAGACAAATGGATTTTGATTGTTTTCAAATCATAACTTCCTGACCAAACTCGTTTTTGTCATTCCACCTCATCTTAATAATTACAATTATATTTAGCTTCAACTGTATGTATACATTCCTTGTTTTAAATTACTTGAATACCACTTTTATTTCAACTTTTGAATTTCAGACTTGAAGGTTATGGTTGTTCTATTTTCTGATGATCTTTTCTGTTTAAGTAACTCTGAGATCCAATTGGAGAATTACTTATTTGAAATATTTTTCTTAAAAGGATCCCATCATATTTATTTTTAAGGAATAGGAAAACAATTCCTCAGCAACCATCAATTAATTAGTTTTTGTTCAGCTTCAATAGTTTCTTTCAGTAGATACTGAAAGAAACTATACTTTTATATCTGGCCTTTTTACAGATATCCACTTTACAACAGCAATAGTACGGTCAGTTGCACCTCAAAGGCATACAATTTACAGTACGAGCTTAATTTACAAGTAATGTATGCTACATTTGAAAGTGGCATTTTGAATGTGTATATCCTTTGTCAGATAGTAACCTACTACACTTTAATACCAAGAATATTCTTTAAATGCAACTAATCATATTAATGGTCTTTCCCATATTCACAACCCAAGCACATATCCAGTCATTTGCAGCTAAATTTCAAATCTATAGGGCATGTATATATAAATATTTTAATGCATAAAAACCATTATGACAAAACCAAACAAGGTTTAATATAAACTTACCAATTTATATAAATTTTCAAATTCACAAATTATCGACAGTAAAATAGAATTCATTATCACTGTTATATTTGAAATTGGTCCTTTAAAGGATCTAATATATCTGTTTACAATGATTATAACTAATACTACACATTCCCCTGCTGTTATACTTGTGGTTTAATTTTATTATAATTTAAACATTCTATAATTTACTGACTTGGAGAACGCAATTTTCAGTTTTTAGACATTAGCTATTTATTAAATTTTGATAAAAAAAGTTGATATCTTGCTTTTTCATTAAATGGTATAACAATGTATTTTTTTAAAAGTGGTTTTTATTTATACTCAAAGCAATAATATATATACATACATATTGTAGTTCACTTTAAATTCAATTTCTTTTAATTCTTCATCCAATTCTGTTATTACGTATATTTTTGTATGCTTTATACAGTATGCACAATATACAATATACAGTACCAAAGAAATTAATCTAAACAAAGGGAATTTTTTTCTAGTGTAGGCAATTTTCATTCTGTGGCAGACTGCTTGCTGTTTGGTGTTTTAGGTTGTGTTACTTCATACACAAACAATTAATGGTTTTTGTACTTTTAAAATTAATTTTCAATTAGTTTTTAATGACAGTTTCTGTTAAAAGTTTGTCATTTGTCTCATTATATAATGTTTATAACTCCTTGAGTGTCAAAAATTGTTGCTCACTCCCAACACACCCAAATTTCTCAGACAGATTGCCAGCAAATATACTGAGGGGTCAGGTACTAATCATGAAAGAGTTCCCTAAATCATGAGAAGATTTAGGAAAACAGGTTTCGCCTCTCCAAAGAGAAAAGGAAAATGTGGATGGAAAAAGGAAACTATACAGAATCAATTACTAATATGACAAAGCAAAATTAATCCAAGATTGTCAACTGTTAATTTCAATAGGAACTTCAGAACCAGTGGAAATGATGTTTCTGATATGACAGTTTGTAGAAGAATGCTGGCAGAGGGAAGGATTGCTTGGAAACCTAAAAAGAAGCAGTTACTCCACACAGGTTGTGAAGACAAAAAAAACTTTAATGGGCAAAAGAACATAAAGAATGGATTATTGAGATTTAGAAATGAGTTATTTCTTCATAAAAGATATATTTCTTTTTCCAAGGGGAGAAAGTAGCCACATCCATGCCAAAAACATGTTTTGGATGTATTTTACACATGAAGGATCAGGAGCACATATGCCTGTGGATGGGATGATGAAATCAGACTGATACATTAACATATGCCAAAGAAAAATAGTCCCTCTTATGTAAAAGAACCCAGAACTCATTTTTGAACACGACCTTGCACCATGTCACATGTCAAAGAAAGCAAAAGAGTTCTTCAAAACAAAAAAATTTGAGTGCTCTCACAACCAGGGAATTCCCTGACCTGAATCCCACTGACAATTTATGGGCCATACTAAAAAGAACATTTGTAATTTTTTTTTGTCTTCCTTTATTTGACTGGTTTGATGCAGCTTACCAAGATTCCCTCCCTATCTAGTGCCAATCGTTTCATTTTGATATATCCCCTGCTTGCTACATCCCTAACAATTTGTTTTACATATTAAAAATGTTGTTTGCCTGCACAATTTTTCTCTACTACTTGTCCCTCCAACATCAAAGCGACTACTCCAGTATTCCTTAAGAAGTGGCTAGAGTCTGTCTTTTCTTTTATTATATTTTTCCAAATGCTTCTTTCTTGATTTGCTGCAACACATCTTCATGTGTCACTTTATCCACAAATCTGATTTTTAACATTCTCCTACAGCAGTGTGTTTCCAAAACTTCTATTTTTTTCTTCTCAGTACTCCGTTTGTCCAAGTTTCACTTCCATATAAAAATACACTCCAACACACTTTAGAAATGCTTTCCTGATGTTTAGATTAATTTTTGATGTAAGCAAATTATATTTCTAACTGAAAGCTCATTTCACCTTTGCTACTCAGCATTTCATATCACTCCTACTTTGTCCATCTTTATAATTCTACTTCCCAAATAACAAAATTCTTCTACCTCCATAGCCTTTTCTCATTCTATTCAGTGGTCCATCCACTTTATTTCTACTAGATTTCATTACTTCTGTTTGTTTACTTCCATGCGGTAGTTCTTGCATAGAACTTCATCAAAGTCATTCATTGTTTCTTCTAAATCTCGGCTAGAATTACTATATTATCAGCAAATCATAGCATCTCTATCTTTTTATCTTGCACTGTTACTCCAGATTTAAACTGTTCTTTAATATCATTAACTGCTAGTTCTATGTAAAGATTAAAAAGTAACAGTGATAGGGAACATCCTTGTCTGACTCTCATTTTTATTACTGCTTCTTTCTTATATCTTAGATTATTACTGTTACAGTTTGGTTCCTGTAAATGTTAACAAATACCCTTCTATACCTATACTAAAACCCTAAATTTTTTTAAATACTTAAGATTTTATTCCAGTCTACATTATCAAATGCCTTTTCTAAGTCTATAAATGCCATGTATGTTGGTTTGTTTTTCTTTAATCATCCTTCACAATTTACAGAACAAAAATAAAAATAAACTCCTTATTTCTAATTATGTCATTACATCAAATATGATGCCAATTGAGAATGTAACTTTATCTTTTAAATAGGAATTAGTCAAATGTCCTTCAAAGTTTGTTTAGTACTGTTGAAGTTTGCCCCATAGATTTCACCCTCCTGCTGGTATCATAATATCAGGTATGATGTGATTTCTTCTTGTGTGGAGGCCTTCAGTTCATACTGCCCCTAGGTTTATTAATGAACACTCTAATTTATGATAATCTCAAAGAAAATAGTCACATATTGTTGACATGTCTGGAGAACATCTCCTCTGGAAACATCTTTCAAACCACAGTCTTGAGATAACTCTGATAGAGAGCTGGTGTCCCATTCTGCTGGAACCATACCATATTTCAACTCGATCTCATGTGAATGCAGTTTAAAAACAAAAAATTCCTGTAAAATTGTCATGTACTGAGCAGAAGTGACTATCAACACTTGCTATATCTCTTCAAAGCAATTAGAGCATATAATACAAAATTTGTTGTAATATACAATACACTGTTACGTACAGGCTGTAACAAGGTCATATATGAAACTGCTGGGGATCTGAATCTGATCAGTTATGAAAATTTTGTTTGTATCAGAATTTTCAAACTATTTTTCTTTAAAAATCATCATTTATAATCAGTGATCCATCTACTTCATTTCTACTACATTTCAAACAAAAAATGTCATCAACAAAAAATGTTATCATCTGTATTAGGGATAAACAACATTAAAAATAAAATGTCATCTAGACATTTTAATTAATGGACCTGAGTAACAGATTCCTACCATTTAAGAAGTAGTATAAATTATGATAATGTGAGGAATCCAGCAAAGGGCTAAAAAACCCCTTTTAGTAAAGATAACAGGTCCATTTACAATTGTCCTTTGTAAAACTGCCCACTGACACACCTAAACAAATATTCCGTGAGAAGAGTTACCTCTTCTTACGGAATTTTATGAGAATGAATGAACGTGGACGATCACCCTCACATTTTGAGTTGGGTCCAGTTAGGCAGGTAAAGAGGATAAATAGTGTATGAATAGTCCTGGGAAAACTAGTTGAAATCAGTCTAAGCGAGATATTATGATGTCAGTCTGCAAGATATTATGATACGAGTCTACAAGGAGAATTATGCAAGGTGTCAGAGTCCATGAGAGTATTCTGCGAGGAGGACAGTGAAGGAGTGAATTTCTAGTATGAATTAAGTTCAATGCGATTAAGGTGCTGTAAAAAGTAATTCCAGTAGGACAGTACATATAAACAAGATATGATTTGGTGAGTAAGACTATACGTGAAAGAGATAATGTGCAAAATTTTATTTATAAATTGTTAGGATACTTTTATTTGGAACAGCAAAGGTATTTGTAGTAAAAGAACGTTATACTTGTCTTTTCTATTACAATATTGCTGCTAATAGAAGACTAATAGAAGTTCAAAGTGTTAAGACTAACAGTCATGCTAATAATGTCTTTTATCAGTGGTACTGAATTATATTTAACTACTTGAAAATAAATCCTAATTATCGCTTCAAATTCTTTTTTGTATGTAATTATTGTTTATTATTATTGGCATTTATTATTATTATTGTGGTTGTGATTATTATGATTATTATTTGTTTATTATTGACATTTATTATTGTTTGCTCTTGTCATTATTATTCTGGTTGTGATTACTATTTTTATTATTTGTTTTATTATTGTCATTTATTATTATTGATTTGTTCTTTATTGCTATTTTTTTAAAACCAATAAATTGTAATTACATAAACATCATTTTCAATTATCAATCTCTCAGTATCCTGATTGAGCCACGAACACACGACAGTATGTTATATACTGTCGTGTGTTCGTGGCTTATATACTGTCGTGGTTCGTAAGTATACATCAATGCATGGGTTATACCATGCATTGATGTATACTATATAATGCATAATTATACAACTACCAACATTTTAGGAAACATTATATATAAAAGCTCACAACACAGTTGTGAGATTTTTTTATTAAGTTTAAAATTATATATGACTGATTTTTCATTATTTTAAATTATTATTAGTATTAAGTAATTTCAATAAAAAAAATTACTATAAGTTTGTTATTTAGTTTTAAACAATAATTTACAAGCTACAGATATAATATGGGATAAACCTTTCTTTCAATTTTGTCTGATAAGGAAGATAGGTATCATTCAGAATTGATGAACACAATCATGTATACTTAGTATAATATCAAAAGTTTTAATTAAAAGAGATCACAATATAATCTATAATATAATATAATCAATATAATTTATTTTTTTTTATATTCCTCACAAAAAAGTATAAAAATAATGCATTCTTTTCTCAAACAGGCAAAAGTGTATAACTCGTCAGACAGATATTTAAAATTTCTAAATTACTGAAACGAGTTAACGAGTAAACAGAGTAATACAAATCATTACATTACAACATTTGAAGATAACAGGTAACTCTCTGTGAATGTATAATACTTAAAAATATAGAAATAATGTTTTTTTTGTATTGAAATTGGTGATATGAAGGTTACATTCTATTTTAAAATATCACTGTAATTAGAATGTATGTAATTAAGAAGTGAATATAGTAATTACTTTTTACCACTAATATATTACTATTCAAGAAGCTAAAAAGTTGATGTCTGGGATATATTTTTGAAAAATGGACCTACAACATTAATGGATTAATTAATTAGGTTATTTTTATTAATAAAGTTGCAAGTTATAAGTACTCTTTTATTTACCAGCATGAACAGAAAGATGAGCTTTCAAACTGGATTTATGAAAAAATGACTTCTGACAAAAATTACATACAAAATTTTTTTCTCCGGTATGAATATGAATATGTCTTTTCAAGGAAGAACTTTGTATAAAAGACTTTTGGCAAAAGTTACATATAAATTTTTTCTCACCAGTATGTCTTGGAAGGTGAGTCTTCAAAGTGGAGTTCTGAGTGAAAGACTTTTGACAAAAGTGACACGTAAATTTTTTCTCATTATAATGAATTAAAAGATGTGTCTTTAGAGTAGAACTCCGACTAAAAGACTTTTGACAAATATTACAAGTGAAGTTTTTCTCACCGGAATGAATGGAAAGATGCATTTTCAAGTTACAGATTTTTTTAAATGACTTTTGGCAAATATTACACATGAAGGTTTTCTCTTTTGTATGAATTAAAAGATGTTTCTTCAAAGCAGAACTCCAATTAAAAGACATCAAACAAAACTCACAAATGAAACTACTCTCATTATTTTCCTCCACAGAATAATCAGTCGCTTCTGAATCTAGATCCTGTAAAAAAATTTACACTACTTTAGGTCTTTTTAAAATTTATCTTCACCCAAGTCAACAGATTAAATTGATAATATTTGTTTCTTGAATAACCAAGTCTATTAGATGTTAATTCACACTTAAAATTATACTTAAAGCTATCTTAGATTTCATTTTATTTATGTTCTCCAGAAAAGATTTTAGTTTATGTTAACTAATAATTATAAAGTTTGATGTACAAACTACAAATGGTGTAATTAATTATATGTACAATTCTGGTGTTTTCATGAGTGAAGTTTGATTTTACCACTATCAGCAAGAGTAAAACCATATTAATGAGTTGTCTGAAGTTATAAAAAATATACTGATTTGTAAGATGCTCTATGAAGGTGTACCGCAAGTAAACTGTGTATTTATGTTTCCTTTCACATAAAGATCTTAAAAGAACTTAGATACACATACACATGTATACACATATATATTATTTTACTGAGATTAATCTTTATAAGATTCACATTATTACTTTGAACTATTAAATTATATTTAAATTCTATTAAAATAAACCACCTAGTACAGAATATTAAGATAAGACATATCTTATCTTAATTTTTCCATCAAAGTACTTTCGAGGGATCCCGCATCCTCAGTCATGATTATACCACAATAAAAATAGGCTATTATACCACAATAAAAATTTTAAAATAAAAATAGTAAAATAATGAAAGTTGCCTATTAATTTACACATGCGCTGCAATTTGTTGCAGTTTTTAAGATGGTTTTCCTGGGTTTTCTCTAACAATGTCTGTGGTTTATCATACTCAAATTTTGTCTGTGTTTATATAGGAAATATTTTTCTTATACATTAATTTTATGTCATCATATTAATTTATAATTAGATATAGTATTAATATAATATATTATAATTAATAGAATAATTAATATATTATAATTAATATCAGAAATAGAACGCTTGTTGTTTATTAGATGGTCTGCCACATTAGAAAAACCTAATTTATTATTTTTATAATTTCTATAATATTCAAGAAATCTAGTTTTTCAAGGATCTAATTGTTTTTTCTACATAAATACTATTAGAATAATTACATTTAATTTGATAAATTCCACAAAGTTTATTTTATTATTATTATTATTGTGTTTTTACATATTTTATTATGTTATTATTAGATCTGATTATTATCTTATTATTATTAGATACTGGTAAAAATATTTCTTTATTGTAAGTTTTAGTAATGTTTTTTTCAGTTATATTATTAGTGTATAAATACTTTAATGGTTGGATATTTAATAAGTAAGACTGTTTTAAGAATAATTAGATAATCAACAAATAAAAAAATATTACATTAATTTAATTACTAAAAGTAGAATGATATTCATAAATACAGAATATTAAAAATTATCTTCAATAGCAGCATCAGAAACGATTTGGAAAAATTGTAAAGTAAAGATGCTAGCTTATCTTTGTTATTAAAGCAATAAATTTTTATGAAGTAATTCCAGAAATAAAACAGCAATTGGGGTCGGTACAAAACTCCAATACAAAAAATAAAATTTCACACACATTGATATGACATTTTTATTAATTTTGGATTAAATCAGGAATGAATGCAACCTCCTAGCCATGTATCATGGACACATGATTAGGAAGGAGATTCATTTACAAAATAAAGATTAATAAAGTGTGAAATAAGGGAAAATAATGAGGAATTAAGTGTAGTATATGTGATATGTGAAAATAATGTACCAAAAGTTGCAAAATTATGTAAACAAAGTTAATTTAGAAAAAGACAAACTATAATATTAACAGCAGGCTTCCATAAAAAAAAGAAATGACCAGTATAATCCATTTAACAATTTCTTTTGTCTTTATTTTTTGTTTTTACAGAAACCCATCAGATACAAATAATGCTAGTTTAATTTATATCTTGTAATTTCAAAGTTATTTTATAACATTCTCTATTGCCTGTAAAAAAACTGGTGATTTACTCATCGCATTAAATGTAAAATTAATTTCCTAAACTTTTTTTTTAGCACTCAGTCATTTGTGTAATGGTTTACTGTTAATAACTCAACAATGTACTGCTGGTTAGAGTCCTTATTTAGCAAGTAACGGACCAAAAGTTTCAATTTTAATAACCAAGTGGTACTGCAGCAAGAAAAAAAATTCCTTTAATTACACCTGCATCTTATATGAAACATTAAATACAATATCATATGTCATAAACATAGGATAATTGGAAAAGATTGCAACAAAGGATTAAATTGATAGTACTTTTATAATTTTTTTTTAAACATACATTGTGACAAGAATTCTATGACTATCTCAACAATCTCTGTTAAAACCAATGTACACATATTAATGAAATTACAGTGCTTTGATGCTATCAGGGTCAATGGGCTGACGTCAACATACAGGCAGCAGAGGGTTGGAGTACTACAAGGAGCTGTATGTGTTAAGCCAGACTCTGTTCAATATAATGATAAATGATTTGCCACGACAATTTAAAAATATAGAAGGTATAAAATGATATACAGACAACCTATATATGGGCTTCCTTGTTAAAAGTAACACTTGGAAAAACTGTGGTAGTTCCAACATTAAAATAATCCTATAAACTTGCAATTCATTTACATGACTCATTTTAAATTATTTTGATTTCACTTAAAATATATTCTCATTACGCTCATATTGATTCATACATGTTTATAGCTATAAGCTTCAAAATGTTCAAAATGAAAATAAAGTGTTTTTCTTTACTGCATTATATTGGCAATCTTATGTGGTAGCTTGCTGGGTTTCGTTTTATAATAATTATGCCTTTAAATTTACTTTGAGATTTTAAATAACTGCATTATTGTCATTCTGTGACTCAAAAATGATTTGTGACTTTCACAGACATATTAGCCTATATATTTCATGAAAAATGTTAAATCCATGTTAAATCGTGTAAATGTAACAAAGTCACAATCAAGCGTTTGAAATTATACAGCGAATCCACACATTTTTACGTTAAAAAAATTGAATCAAGAAAAGATTGCTCTCAATAAAAAATTTGATAATTTAGTAGTCTTTTGATGTTCACTAAGAAATACATAAAATATATACAAGGATTGTACAGAAACTACTGTTTGTTGACATATCCTTACCGCAACACCTAGCCCATGCAAATCTATTTCTATTCAGCAAGTCTCAATCATTTATCTACTTAACTGTGTGTATTCTCATTAAATTCTTAACTTTTTTACTGTTTGTGTGTATTATTAAAATAATTTTAAAAATTGAAATTGTCAATTCAATCACATGTGACGTAAATATGATTAGATTTCTTAATGCAAAATATATATCATTAAACCATAGAACTTTTATGTGATTGATAAATCAGCAGTTAGGCAATGATATCAAAATTTTAATGTACTGAAAGAAAATCTCACCTTGACTGTCATAACATACGATTTAATGCATCGTGTTGATGAATCCATCAAACAAGATTGGCATGTCACACTTGACAAAATTAGTGAAAGTTTATCAATTGTTTCTCACACAATTAATTATGAAATTGTCACCATTCATTTCAATTTAAAAAAAAAAAAAAAAAAAAATTTGTCCAAGTGGGTTGCATTGCTCTACCATTCGGCAACTGCTCCGTGTTAATCTTGAGGTTAAGATGTGATAAACAAAAGTGACATTTTAGTGGTGGTGTTTGTTGATTTTGAAAAGCATTATAATTCTGTATGGAGGCTGAAGCTATTGGATAAATTGTTATTAAGGACCTTGGTATTAAGGAGAAGGTGCAACAATGAATACACCTTTTTATTAATCAGTGCTTTGGTGCTATCAGGATCAATGGGATGATTTCAAGATACAGGCAGCAGAGGCGCAGTACCACAAGCAACTATGTGTGCTCTGTTCAATATAATGATAAATGACTTGCCATGAGAACTTAAAAAACATAGAAGGTATAAAAATGACATTTTATGTGGACATCCTAATCATATGGGCTTCCTTACCAAAAGCAAAGATGAATAAATATACTCAAAGCCAAATGAGGCAGAGCAAGCATTACATAAGTGGACTGCTAAAAATCTTATAGCCATGAGTGTAGAAAAATACATTTTATTATATCTTCTCAATAGCTCAATCTGTCCCAGAAATCACCCTGAAATATGGAAGTGTTGACATCACAGAAAGTGATAACCCCAAATATTTGTGTACGTACCTTGACAAGAAGATGACATGGGAGAATTATACTGAACGGTATAAGTAAGCTAAAAGTAAAGGTTGAGCTAAGTTTTCTCAAATGCTTAGCTGGTAAGAAGTTGGATAGCTCACTGTCGGTTCTAAATGACACCTCTAGGACTTATATCTCCCTCTACGAATCATGAGACCTTGCCGATGGTGGGGGGGCTTGCGTACTCAGTGATACAGAGTAGCTGGACCG
>JAAAKQ030500941.1:0-20450 GCA_010016005.3 Zanna intricata | reverse complement strand
GGATACCGGTGTTCTTTGGTGGTTGGGTTTCAATTAACCACACTTCTCAAGAGTGGTCGACCTGGGATTGTACAAGACTATACTTCATTCACATTCATACATATCATCCTCATTCATCCTGTAAAGTAATACTTTAAGTACGGTAGTTCCGGAGGCTAAATAGAAAAAGAAAGATTCCAACTCTATGATGCACAAGTGAGAGTAACATTGAAATCTACAACGATTTCAGAACAAACAATTGATAATTATAACACAAGAGACTTGTTTTGCAAAAACACAGAAACATACACGAATACTTAGCATTACCAATCTTTTGAGAGGAGATTCGGCAATTCGGTAAAGGATAAAAAATGAGAGTGCAGAATCATATATGAACTGGCTCGCGGGTAATCTCCTAACGAGGACATTAGGCATCTTATGTGACTGCATATATTAGATTTGTAATGTCCTCCAGATTTGAGAAGTATAAGATATTATAGGATTTATACATCGTCAGAACTCTTCATTTCGTTTCGCCATATATTTGTTGGTTCTTTGATATATTTCACTGTTTCTTTGAGTGCCTGGTAAAACTATTTTTGTTATTCTTTTATATTTATATTATGAACATAATCATTGTTTTTTGGACTCATGATTGTAAGATTTGTGTTTATTATATATTTATGTATATTTAAGTATACTGTATTTATTAATATGTATGCAATTCTTATAATTAGGATATATTTTAATTTGAATATAATTCTTTGAGAGATTTCGATGGAAACATCTCCCTGCAAATCATTTTTTTCTTTTATATTCATATTTATTTATGGTTCTGGCAAATTTAAACCTATAATTAATTAAATACCCCCAAAAAAAGTACCAAAAAACATTAATTAGTATTATTTAAATGTACGGATATTATAATTTTGTTTATGTATCACATTAAAATATTTTATTAATCATGGTTTCAATAAAAGCTTTGGATAGAAATAACTTTTCAATTAATTTTTCGTGGAAAAGATTAGAGTTAAATAAAACTAGTGAGGATCAACATTAGACATATTTGAACCTTCTTAATTAGGAATTATTATTCTGATAAATCAGCTCAAAATTTACATTATTTCATCTATAATCAGAATAATCTCTTTGTTTATTCCTAAATCCCGTTATTTAACCTCCACAATAATTTATAAAGGAAGTTCACTAGTTATACTTTGGAATTCTAATAATTAAAACATTATTAATTAATCCTATCTAATTATAATTTCACTAATTCTAGACTGTAAGATATTATTATATTTCATTAATACGCCACATAAGTATGTATTATGATTATGTAACACACAGGATGTATAATCTCTATCTCGTAATTATATTGTTCTGAATTACAAAGTCTTGATCATGATTATTTATATTATTAGCATATAGACTGAAAAACTACAAATGAACTGACTCTACTGGCAGTCATTTTTTTTTTGTTTTTTGTGAAATAATACATTCTCTACAATAATAATAATACCCCGGAGAAATCCAAACCACGTTTATGCAATAACTTCTACTCACAAGTCTAGAGCGGGAAATGCCAAGGTACATTAATACTGTCACTTACGTCGGCCAACGGAACAGTGGTTTTGTTCACGAGCTCCCTGAGGAGTACAAAATTGATGGAACCAAGCTATCCAAGCTGGTTGCGGTTGAGCATGTCGGGCTTGTTGTTTACAGCAGTGGCGGGAGACACGATCCTGGTTTGTTTTGCCGACGCTGGGTACATGGGGATGGGGAGTGAACATCTCTTTATTTAGATATGGAGCCGGATTAAGGGTGGGCTGCTATGAGCTTAGCTCTACCAAAGTCTTGAACTGCTCAGCTTAAATCAGTCACTCGGCAATTGGCAAGGATTATCCTTTTTGAAAGGATATCGGAGCTCTTACTGCTCTACCATACATAACGCGGTACATTCCAGAGCTCACACAGCCCTGGGATGTCGATATTGTTATTCAGGTAAATTTTTATATTTAATCCCTTGTCCGGATTAAATTTATGGGAGGCGGCTGAATAGGGAGATCCCAAACAAGATCTATGATCCGAGGCACGTCCAACCATCCCTTACCCGCACATTTATCATATTGACTGACAATAATATAGTTTACCGGTAATTCTACATCCATGATCCTGGCAGAGGTTTCACTTAAAAACCCTCTTCCAGGAGAACCTTTGTCTTTGGATGGGAATAGGAGGAAGAACTTCGAGTTCAATAACCCATGTAAGAATGTCCGTATAATGTTTTGACCTAACTGCTTTAGAAAAATTTAATCATAAAGAAGAAAGAAGGGGACGTTTTCAAAGATAGCCCTTTTGTGATTGCCCGTGGGATTACGCAAGCTGCAGGATGATCTGTAAAAGAGACCAGGAAGATAGCAGCAGCTATGGGCTTCTTTCTGGAGATTGCCAATGACCTATGTTCATGAAAGCTAATGAAAGCTACGAAGATAGAACTCACTGACACTGAGATTGTACCGCATGGCACACTACATACAACCAAGGGAGTTCTTTTGTGCAGAGACCTTATAAACTGCAAAGAAGAAGAGATCGTCAAGAAGCTTCACGAATAAGGAATTCTTGCATGTGACGTTTGAACCCCTGACGTAATGGAGAAGTTGTACCCTCCGCGTTGCATGTTTTAATATATAACAAACTTACGTGTTATGAGAGAATCAAGGCTGGCTTTCATAGACTGGATTTCCGTCCTTTTATCCAGACTCCATTGCGGTGTTTTAGAGGCAAAAGTACGGACAAACGCGGTAAAATGCACAAGGAAATAGATCTGTCCCTGTGGTAATCTATTACATCCGGACGATCCCTGCAAGGATCAGCCGGTTTTGTTAACTGTCAGGGATATTATCCTGCTATATCCCAAAAATGTCCGATCTTTAAGTAGCAATACAAGGAGGTTAAGATCCTTCAAAAGGTCAGCAACTTCAAAGCTAGAAAACTGTGCTCAGAAAATCACCTAAACTTACGTCCTATGCTGTGGTAGCTACGGCTTCTGCAGTTTCTTTTAAACTAAAGAACATATTTTCTGAACTGGCAACAGCATTGACAAGCATGGTCGAACATATCATCAATCGTAAATTGAATAATCGACCAATTAAATAAAATAATCGAAGGCTGATGAAGAAAGAAATGGCTGTCTCAACACAATAGATTGTTACGCAACCGAGGAATAAATAAGAATTCGATCAGCAGTACGGCAAATGAAAGTGAGAATAAAATGAAATAGGTGATGTACGGGGAATCGTATTCCCAGGACGTGAACACACACGTACATGTACACTTACACATCTATGAACACAGGTATGAATATTTTGAGGGAGTGGTTTTTATACATGGTTGAATGGGTGGTTTTCCTTTTGTTTCTTTTCTTTCAGATTTGACGGGTGAGAACTGCAAATTTCCGAAGTTGTCGGACAATCCCCCGAGACTGCGTTTTGCTTAATTGCGGATCCGGTCTCGTGGCGGAGAAGAGCGGTGAGGAAGGTTTAGTTGGTATGGGCAGGTTATTTACGTCTATGAACATCTTGGCGGAGCCTGTTAGCTAGCCCGGGACGGATAGTGGCCTGGGTCCGAGCACGACACAACCCCGTGAAGACCCCGCGGTGGCGTGCATAAATGGCATTTCTTCGTCATCGTCAAAAAAAAAAAACCCAAAAAACACAAAAACAAAAGACTAAAGCTAAAGGGCAGATTGATAAAATCTCATTCAGGAACTTGGGAAACTAGAAATAAAAATTGGGGAAAGGAAAATTTCAAAAAACAAACTATGAAGATTATAAAGCACGGCGAGCTTTTTAGATGAGAGACCGAGCATTTCAGCCACCTCACATGTTCTAGCGGTGAGTGCAACCATCTCAACTCTTATGTACATCTGACAGTCCTATCGGAGTTGGTGTCATCTGACAGAACCAGCTATCGTGGATTCTCCACGAGTTACGGGGGAGATTCAGAAGACTATCTTAGAGGCCTCAGATATCTTAAAATTCGACATCAAGGCCATCAGGAAGATGGAAAAACGGAAGAAGAATGGATGACCTAAGGGTAAATCTAGGTGATAATATGTAAGAAGAAATTAGTTTATTTGCACTTAATGAACTAACGTCGGCTAGATTTTGATTTTTTTTTGACAATATATGTTTAGAAATTGTAATTGTTTTTAAGTTAATTTGAAGTTTTTTATAGTGCTAAGTTTGAGGTTTTTAGTGCAGGGCCGTTTACATTCTTGACATATTATATTTCTCTTGACAGTTCTATATTTCTCTTAGAAAGAGTGTGAGATTGTACAAGAAAGATTGTAGTTTTCAATATCCCTTGGCAATTCTATTTTTGGGTGATCTGTTATGAAAAGACTAGTTACTGATGACTACTATAGTCCATGACTCTAACGTCAAAAATGCGTAAACCACTGAAATACAAAATTATTTTAGATTGCCAACCGTTTTAGAGGGAATACCTTGAATAGGTACAAGATACAAAATCAAAATAAACAAACATGTGAACTGGCTCGGGGTTGATATCCTGGTTAACAGCGAGGACGTTAGGCGCCTAAAAACAACATATATTAGATCTTTGATGTCTTCGAGATTTAACGTGAATCAGCTACTTTAGAATGTTCATCGACAAAATTCTCCATTTCATTTCACCATTTCAATTATTTCCGTTGGTATTTTAATTTGTTTCATTGTTTCTTTAGTTACTCTTTGTGTGATTGATAAGACTAATTGTTAGTTATTTCTTTGCTTTACATGTTCTGATCTTTGTCAATGATCTTTGGATCATGTCTGTATGTACTTCATTGTATTTATTATATATTTATGTATACCTTATACACTTAGTCATAAAGTTCTTTGAGGGATTTTAATGAAAATTCTGTGCATATCATTTTTTGTATTCAAGATTACTCATGGTTTCCGTTGATATGGAACCGAATGTAAATTGAAAACTGAAGCAAAAAAAAAAAAAAAATACAAATAAAAATAAATGTTTTTCTCAGAATATACAGTAATTAACTGTTTATTATTTACAGTTCAAAAGACAGCTTTATTAATTAATAAGGCTTTAGTTAAAAATAATTAAATGTTAAACAAACCTACGTTAAAAAATAAATAAACGTTAGAGGGAAAACCTAATTACATTTTACTATCCCTTGTTATATGTTTTCTCCAACGTTTGTGTAGCAACGAGATTTCGTAATACGAAGTTGTGGCAATATTTTTTCCTTATATAATTAATGCGCATCTCATGGTAATAAATACTGTGTAGAGACGCTTTTAACTGCCAACAGACTCATGAATACGGATCTGTGGCCATGAGCTCAACAATAGATTAGTACTGTTACGTTGGTTCCTCTGCAGTACTTCTAGGACCTCCACTAATACAAACCAACAACTTTCATCAGTAAAAACATTCTGATTTAATTTATCAGTTTACATTGTCTATGTTTAAGGAGAAAATAGTAATTAATCATTTATTCCGTAAGTTAGCTATAATAAGCATACTACTCTCAAAAACTAACCATACGTTGCTGGAAAATTTCTGAATTAATTTCATTTTTTTCTTTTTATAAATTTAAAAAAATAGGAAAAATAATTGCTGAACATTACCAACTTTTTTTTGTATTCTAATTCCGAAGAGAACATTTAGATACTAGAACAAGATTTATACATTAAAAATGAAAAAAACATTACTGAAAAAACGTTGCTCTTTAGAATAGGATAATCAAAGAGCATGAAGGTGACAATTTTGAATATAGTGTATTTTTTTATCTATTTTTTTAAGTTTACTTAAACACATATACAGTCTATGATACTTCCGGTAATGTAAGGATTCGTATGAAATGAGGAGTCATATCTTAATCAGTTCAGCGGTTAAGCTAATATGGTAGAACAAACAAACGTACAGACATCCTAAATACATTATGTACTTTTTTTGGGGCAGTCGTCTGAAATTCAAATAAACGAATATTAATTTAGACTAAATTTCAAGTGTAAAAACACATTGTTTGCTACTTGTTATAGTGCGTCGGAAAATTAACATAAATCGTCAAAGCACAAAAAATTTGAATAATTTTTCGAAAAATATACAACCATAATTCTTTTTAACTTAAAATTACTATTTTTGTAACAGTTTATCTGGAAAAATTTATACAAAAATGATGAATTTATGTTTTTTGTTGAAGACAGTACAATTTGGTTGACTACAGTCAATACATGTATAATAAACAATTATGGTAAGTTATGTTATTATGGTAATGTTAATGTTTAACTTGATTGAATACGTGTGGCTAGATTCAATTAAATATGTGACTGATATGGCTGATCCAGGACTGTCTATTTAAGGGGAGACCCCGATCTATGATGACGGATTTTTCCGGTTGTGGCTCGGAGAACCATTAAAAGAAGAGAGTCACGGATCACGGTGCATAAAGTTATGACTCATATTAGCGGTGCAGACAGACAGAATTGGGGAAACTATAGACGAAATTGGGCGAGGTGATCGGTTGATTTCTACATATAAGATGAAGACCAAAGGAAAAATTTGGTTTTGACGCCAGAGAGGGTTGAGACAAGTCCAACTCAGCATTCATGGAAACGATGTTTGCGTGGTTCTTCTCCAGTTTCTGACTGGAAGAAAAACTCCAGGGCTTGTTGGAGTTCTTTATACTCGGCGGAAAAAGTCTCCGACTTGAAAAGAAATAAGTCTTGGGGGATGTTTCCTATATAGAAGAAGAGGAGACTGCTGGAAAGAAGAGTGAAAAAGATATGGGCTTAGTCTTGCGATGCAAAATAAGTGTTTTGCTTATAATATGAGGCTTCTATTTCGTGCTGTACAGGAGCTGAGTTTGTTAGTTAGAAAACATTCAAATACCAAGAATGAGATTAAGGATTTCTCAAAGATTATGAAATGTTATGTTCGTATATTCAACATTTGAAAAAATTTGCAACAAACGACAAGTTTGGTTTCAAAAACGAAATAAATGTTACCTGACTACTATATTTTAATATAATTTTATTTTTGTTTCTCTATAAGTAAACAAACTAAACGAATGTTTGCAGAGACATATTCATATATGTTATTCTAAAGCGTGTCATTTTTGTCGATTCATACCAAAGTATTTTTTTTTTTTTTTTTTTTTTTGTAACTGGAGGATATTATTATTTGCTATTAAAGTTAGAATGTTTCTTTTTTTGAAGCGAAAGTTATATGTGCGAACACATTTTCATTGACTATTATAATGAATTTGCAGTTTTAATAATGACAACATATTTATCGTTAGCAATATTTCTTCCGTATCGCCTACGCATATAACTGTCAACCGATTCATAGTCTTGAAGACATTGGTGTCAATTGTACACCGCTTAATATTCTATTTGCCTCGATTTACACTAGAATTTATTAACACAAATATAGACAAATCATTATTAAATTTAATTGAAATACAACCACCAAAGAACTTCGCTATCCACGATCTAGTATTCAAATCCGTAAAAAATACCTTGACTAAGATTTGAACCTTAGTACTCTCAACTTCGAAATCAGCTAACTTACGATGTCGCATTAACCACTAGACCAGCTTGATGGGCTAACTTTAGAGCTAGTTCCTAAATTTTTCACAATTCTGATTAAAGTTCAAGAAACCTGAAACAAACTTCTAACAGTCTTACCCAGTTTGGATAAAAAAAAAATATTAAATTAAAAAAAAAATGAAAATTCATCATCAAGGCCTATGTTATATTTAGTACTAGTTAACGTTTTATTATTGATAAACTTTTGAAATTTATAGAAGTTTGATTATTTTAACAATTAGTAATTTCGTAAAAACAGTTTTATATAATTTTTTTTAATTATATAAAAAACATGTAAATATATTTTTATTGATTTGTTACATTAACATATTTCTATTCATGTTTCACCCCCAGAGATGAATCGGAAACTGATTAAAGTAATTCTTAAAACGAAATGAAATTTTTTTTAGTGAATCATAAGTGAAATGAATTTTTTTTTTTTTTTGCACGTCCAGTAATAAAATAATTTAATGCATTCAGAATTGTCAAACAAAGAATTATTATTAATAAATGTACAATATTTATGAGATTTAATTTTTGCAATTTTTTATTATTCTTTAAATGTAGATTGAATAATCTGTCACTAACAGGTTACGTTATTATGTTTATTACATTTTCTATATTCTATTTTTAACGTGAAAATTTTTCTGAACTGTTCTTTTTATAGACTGATTTTATTATATTACTTTGAATCCTATCAAAGATAATGCTACAGACTTCTTAACCAAAAAAAATTTGTTTTAACATCACTTAATACAAGTATTTTCTAATAATAATAACTTTATCTTGTAAGCATTACAATTACAATACAATTAAAAAAATTAAAACAGTAACTTAAAATTTTGAAATACAGAGTAATATTAATATTATACATAGTGATGCGATGTTAAAATTAAATTTTAATAAGTATAGACACAATCAAGTTATTAAGTAAGAAGTCTGTAAAGGCTTTGATTGGTTTAAATTCGTTTTAAGGAAAGATTAAAAATATAAAATTCAATTCTGATAAAATTAGACAGCGTCATCATTAAATATTGAATGAACAAAATTATATTAATATATTACAAAAAAATTGGTTAAAAAAATTTGTGATTAATATTTTTATGTGAATATTGAACTGTCGTTCCCCAAGATAGTAAATGTTTCATTTACAAATTTAATATTAACCTTTTATAATATATTTTTTATTCTATTTTTATTTATTTTTTAAAAATAATTTAATATATATTTAGGTATTGTTCAATAATAATTTTTTCCTTACAAAACAATAAAATAGTGAGTTAAAAACCAAAATAGATACTTTTAGTAGGCAGGCACTTATGAATTGCATTGTAGTTTTAAATAATTCTTTCCTTACAAAGCAATTTTTAGTTAATTTTAAAAAGTAGATAAATGAAGATGAAAAATTTTATTTATTCTTTCTTTCATATCTCTTAATACATTTTAAACATCTATTATAAGTAAATTTTATTGTTAAATTTAGCCAAATTTAAGATTTTGTTGGTTTTATAATATTTTACAAGGCACAAACTTTTTGAAAATTCTTTTAATCTTTAGGAGGAATATTTATCACAAAACATTCAAGTATTCAGCATCCATATAATATGAAATAAAGAAAAACGTATTTATAATGATGTTGGTTATCCTATAAATTGTGGTACATTTAGTAGTAAAAAAATAAAACTACTAAACAAAATAAAATTAATTAAAAAAAAAACTCTACTGCTGTTAAAATACAGACTTAAAATCAAAATTATTACTCTCAGTAAGCAGGAGCTTATGAATTGCCTTGCAGGTATTCCACATAGTTTCAGTCCTAATAAATAGTTACGAGTTATTCCTCATAATAATATAAATTTTTAACCTAATTTATTTAAAAGTATCTATTTATAAAGTTTTTATTTACTTAATTTTTTTATTTAGTTAAAACCATGCATCCTACTCGTAGTTTCAAATAAATTAACGATTCATGAAAAAGAAAACAAATTTTATTGATAAAATTTTATTCATAAAAAGACACCGACAGTTATTGTTTTTCTGTATAATTATAATGTCCATATAAATTTCAGTTAAATTTTTTACAGTGAAAATAGCGATATTTTTCGGAAACGAAAACTAAATTAAAATTAATTATAACTACTGAACTGTTATAACTGTATTATAATAACCGTATTTCAATTTTTTTTTTAATTACTTTTTCTAAAACTGAATTTTTTTTTATTAAATCTTATTCTAGTGAAATCCTAAAATTATATATATTGAAATCCTATTATATATATTTCCGTTTCGAAAAACAGTATCATTTATAATGTACACATTTATAAAGTACAATATACGGATAATACTTCAAGATATTTTTCATTTAAATGATAGGAAAATTCAATGTTTTCTATCGAATAAAAAGAAATATACATATATTTAATTTTCATATTCATGAAACCATAAAGTTAGAAGTTATTTTATATTGATGAAAATAGCCAAGTTTATTGGGTTATTACGAAACGATCAATTTTATTTTTATTGCTTTTATTTTTTTTTGTACTGTTTAATTTTAACAAGAAATATTTATGAGAAAAAATTAAAAAAATGAATAAATAACCATTAATTTATTACAAAAAGATTTTTAATTTTATTTCAAATCTTGAATCAAAAAATATTATTATTTTTATGGTAATTTTTAATAAGAAAATTAAACTATCAAGAACATTATCGTTTCGGAAAATTTATCAGTTAAATTTTAATCAATACTCGTAAAAATACTCGCTTAATCAATACTCGTAAAAATCGGAGGAAAAGAAAAAACCTTTTTGTGAAGAAATTGGCGTATTATCAAATGGAAATCAGCCTGGTTTATAATCATCATAAGAATAATTGTAAGAAAACCAATTCAGCAACATCTCATTTTCTTATCGCTTTAGTGACGATCTATAGGAAAAAGATGGACTAAAATGTTTCACATTCGTTTTCTTGTTACAAATTCAATATTGGGTAAACTCCTACACTGATATTTGGTACCGGATTACCTACTTATCTACGTATACAAGCTCTTGTATGAGCATTTCTGCCTCGATTTATTGAGAAAACAAAAACGTTGAAGAAAATAAAGGTTTAAGCCCAAGAAATGGTTGGATAGTGAATTTTGCTATTGCAATTTCATACAATTCACAACTCACGCATTTTTATCTGGTATATTCATAAAATAAATTATAGTTATTCTTAAAAATTAATCAAAAGTACTGTTTGATAGTGAATCTGAATTCAAAATAATTATAATACAAAAATAATGTTTATTTCAATCAAAGAGATTATTACAATAAGTCTAGATGATTATAAAAAGTAAAACTAATAAACTAGAAAATAATAATAAAATAGTAATTAAAATTCTAAAAATAAATCTACTGAATGAAATCTTATTACATGAAAAAATTAATGCAAAATAAAACGTGTATAATGGCTTAAATTTAATTCCTAAATTTAATTTCTTTTAATAAAACTAGTAAGATTTAAAAGGTAATTTAAAGTAACATAATTTTATTTTAAATAAATACTACTAAAGGTTTTAATTTTTACTTTTTAATCAAGTAAATATATTTTCATCAATTGTTTTTTAATATGAAAAAATGTAATACGCTATATGGATATGAAGTAAATGATACTTGTGATAAGAGATAAATTACAGGAAACGAACTACGACATAAAGAACTCTACTAGGAGAAATTACAGGGTAGTAACATAAGAGTTGTTAGAGATTTTAATAGGTCTTCTTGCTTCTTACGTTATACCTTTAACATATAAATTTGAAAATATATTACGTAAATTTCTAACCAGAAAAAAAATTTTAATATAAAAACGAAGCAAAATTTCGTCCATAATTATATTATTTGTAAAACTAATGATTTTTGATTTTGAACAATTTTTGTGAAAAATTTTGTTAAAATGCTTGGTAAGAAAATATATATATATGTAAATTTAATATAACAACAATATTTTGTAACATAATATATATTATGACTCCATAATTATTCAAATAATTCTGTGATGAGTAGCCGCATTTCAGCTTACTACGCGTTTCTGTATATCAATATGATTTTCAGCGATTTTATAATTTTCTAGTCTTCTTTCAAATGCGGTGCTATACAAGCACCGCATTTGAAATTATATGCGAAGTTATATGCGTTGAAAAAAGTACATAACAAGAAATTTTTAATATAAAACATAAAAACCAAGTTCTTTTAATTTTTATTGTTGAAAATTTTGTTTCAGTTATTCCCTAGTTAAAATCTGCCAGATTTTATGTTTTATTTTTTTATGTTTTATTTTTTTTATGTTTTATTTTTAATAAACTTCGAAATTCTTACGTTTGTATTTAAATTTATTTTTCTGTGTACATTATTTATGCTATTTTACTCAGAATCGAATTTTCAAGTTACAAGTTTCTTTTTTAAACTTTAATGTATTTATCAACCATTTATTACAATTATTTTAAGCTAAACGTAAAACAGTGAGTTTTTTAACCTTAAAGTTTTATATTTTACCATTAATTTCTCAAAAACAGTTGTGGTATCTATCATTTTCAATTTTTTTGTAAGATTTCAGAAACTATAAAATATATATCTTTATTTGGGTCCCAACCATTAAACTATGACTTAATTATGCAAAAGGAGCAGAAATCGGAGCATAATCTTTCTCCAGTCGACACTTACGAACGGAACATTTTCTGAGTTATGTTTTTATGAACTTGCTTCTTTATTTTCACCATTAGAACATGTTCTGAAACTTTTAGTACATTCTTCGTGAATACAAAAGGCAGTTTCTAAAAAACTTCAATAAAATGACTCAAATGAAATCTCCACTGAAGAAGATATTCACGAAAAAGTTAATTTGAAATTGCGTAGTTTATGATTTTTTAATCATTTTAAAATACTAATTTTTCAAACAAATAATTTTGAGGATTTAATGGTGAATAATGTACTACTTATTGTCTTTAATATAAATGCTTAATATTTTAAAAGAATGAATTTTATGAAAGGTTAATTATAAATGTACACAGACAAATATTTACATTTTATTAAAAAAAAAAAAAAATGAAGAAAAGTACGTAACGTAATTTAAGAACTCAAAGGAGAATTAACTAATGGTAACTTAAGCTAAAGTTCTATCATCTGGTTAGTTACCTCACAATAAAGCACTAAGATTTTATTTTTTTATATTTATTAATTCACCTAACAACCCTTTTTAACGATCTCAGTACGTAAAGATTTATCAAATTTTTTTTAATTCGTACATGCACACTACTTTTGCTTGTAAGCCGATAAAGATTCACACTTTTACTTATGCGGTCTGAGCAAAAATTGTTTGCTTTTTTGAAAAAAAAAAATATTTTTTTTTTTTACCCAGTTTATAATGCGTAGTCATATACAAAGAAAAATATTTTAAAATAGGTTTAAAAAACATACAAATCTTTTTAAAGATATTTCTTTTATTTTTAAAGAAAAAATTAAGACTCATTTTCTAAATAACACTCATAACAACAATGTTGTGTAAAAATATTAACGAGATCGATACCTATATTACCGTATATAAAATATAATATAAAAACAACAAAATATTTGACATGATTTTACTTGTTCATTTTCGCTTTACTACATAACCACGTGAGAGTTCTTTACTTTTTTCCTATGCAATAAATTAAAGAGATTAGGATAATATTTTATGCTAAAGAAACGCAACAGTAAGAACAATATGAAAAATATAATGAGTAATAATTTTTGTCTAGCTGATTGCAATCAAAAGTTTTATCAAAACGTTTATCAAATTCAAAAAAAAAAAAAATGTAGTTGTTCTACAAAAAACATCAAGTACAAACAGAAAAAGAAATAAAAACAAAAAAAAAAATTGAAGTTACAATATTATTGAAAAAATATAATTTGGGTCTATTTTAATATTAAACAAAACGCTTTGAAAAAATTCTTCTGCAATTCTGCCTAAGAAGACTGATTTTTAATTATTCTATTACGTACAATATTTTTTGTATAACTATTTTATAAAACTAAAAAGGTGTAATTTTTTACTTTTTTGTACATAGTAAAGGAGGTATTGTGATCGCCAATAATTTTGATTTTCAGATTTCAAAGGAAATATCCATTTTGATTATCCCTAAATCCATTTTGACTTGTTCCGGCGTGACATCTGTACGTATGTACGTACGTATCTCGCATAACTCAAAAAATATTAGCGATAGGATTTTGAATTTTGGGACTTAGGACTGCTGTAACATCTAGTTGTGTAACTCCCCTTTTGATTCAATTAAGTAAACCAAAACTGTCCAAAAAATCGGAAATACCAAAAAAATTTGAATTTTGAACTTTTTCTTAACTGCAGTAATAAGCTCCCTTTGAGAGCTTTTCAACGATATATCATAATTGGTACTTATTTTCATTAATTTTAGAATTATTGCTAAATAAAATTTTAAATAATGAAATATTTGAATCTTGCGTGGGGAAGATCCAAATATTTCACGTCGGTTTGAATCAAATTTCATCTCCTCAATTTTTTTAACATTGTTTTTTATTTAAATATATTGATTTATTAATAATTATTAACCTCTGATAGTAAAAAAAAAAAATTTACGGTAAATAAAAAGAAAAAAAAAGAAATTAATAAAATAAAATTTTATGTATTTATCGTTTTTTTAAATTTGTATATGTATGAAAGAACATCAAAATAAATGAAGTGAGGATGCTTGTTTCAGGGTTGAATTCTCTGCAGGTTGGTCAAGTTGTTAACACTAAAATATCTTTAAGCCCTAGATAACCCTACTAATGAGAATTAAAGCTGTGCGTAGCTCCCTTATCAAGTAGGTTTGTGCTACGCAAAAAAGGGCTGCATTTTAATGCGACCAATAATTTGAATCACAAATCAAAAACCTGTGCTGACAGTACAGGTTTTTGTTTTGGTGATTTAAACGATAAAAAAATTCTTTGGTAGGATTAAATTTTGAATTTAATGAAATACATAAAACGGACCACGTAGGCATTTAGCCCAAAATTTAGCAAAATTTTAAGTTACACACATTATTTAAAATTTACTAAATAAAATTACTATCTAGTAATTTTATGTTTGAGATTTGCTAGATATGTCTCAGAACAATATCCAGCAAAGATCTAAGCCAAATAATAGATATTATTTTATAAATATTTAGCGATTGCGGGAGGAGTTATAGACATCCCTCTCTCTTAACTGCAGATGTTAACAGATGTTAACAGAATTAACATTAGAACCGGATAAACACCCCGCTGTTCCAACGAAAGTCTGTTCTACTGCAATAATGGTGTTATTTTGAGCTTTAATATTACTGATGATAAAGTTTTAAACATCATCGTGTCTTTTAATATATTTCCTATAACATGACCTACGTGCTATGTTTCGATAGCATCAAATTTTCTACATTTAACAATACTTCCGGGCGGTAAAGCCCGTGCACATGCAACTCTAGTCCAAAGTGTGTCAGTTCGAAGTTTTAAAGCATTTATAAATCTGGAATCCGTTATGAGACCATCTTCATAAAGCCAAAAATTACCAATTTGATTATTCTTTAAATGATTTATATCTCCTCCCACCACAGACACAGCTGCCATGACTTAAAATCCTCAAGCTTAAATTTTGTCTTCAGCTGATCAATTTTCCAACTATAGGTGACCGACTAATAAAAGCTTAGCGAAGTCATGGGGTGTCCACATTAAATTTTTTTAATTTAATATTAATGCAACGAAATTTTAAAATGTCTAATCGAAAGAAAAAGAAAGTAAATTTTCTGTTTTATCAGAAACTTAAATTATTATAACCTTAATTTGTAGAAAAAATAAAAATAATAAAATGTAAATCCTTCACAGATGCATCAAGTTGAAACTCGCTAAACATTATGACTTACTAGTAACAACCAGTTCTTAATTGCACAACTTCCACACGCTACTATCGCTACTAAATTTAAATGAAATTCATTTCCAATTTTGGAGAGTTTCAAGCCATAAGCCCATATACAAGAGCTTATATAGAATGTTTCGTTTTAATCCATCCAAGCAATTTTCTCGTAAACTACGTAAAATATAAACAAATGACCTAAACAAAAACCTACTCAAATTGGAGGGAGACACCTCACAGTGACATTGAATTCCACAATGAACTTGACCTTCACCCTTATTTCAAGATTATTATAATTTTTTTTTTTTTTAATAGAATGAATTATTTTTGACTCCACCAATGAAAAGAGGAAAAAATTTTACATTGAAATATATGGTCGCTTATGACTTTGAACGATTTTAAGTAAAAGGTATTTCTCATATTGTTTTTATTTCGAAATGTACAAAAAATTCAATATCACCCCCGTATTTCCCCCATGTGACTTATGTAATACCGTAATTTTTTTTGGAAAGTTGGTAAAAAAAACCGGTTAAGTCCCTTACTTTTTCAATATGTATGCATTAGAAAAAAACAGTTAGATTGTTATAGAACTAATCTACGTAAGAAATTACTATATATCATAGAACGTTCGATATCAGTATTAAAAGTGTTAGACCAAAAATAATAATTTATTATAATAAAATGCTGAAATTTGTGGATATTTTGTTCCTTCAAAAAAAAAAAAAACACATAAAACTTGCTACATTATACTTTTATCAGGTTCATTGAAATTAAAAGTAAGAAGAATTAAGCTATCAATGTTAATTAAATATATTTATTTGTTTGTGTAATAATTTGCATGGAATAATCACAAAGTTTCGAAAATAAAATTGGCTTGTTAGTGAAACAATAGTCAGATAAATTCAAAAATGTAAAAGATAATTTTATATCAAAACCAAGCTAGGTAATTGAAGTATCTGGAACATGATGATCAATCTAACGAACTTGTGGTCACATCTGTTAGTACGTGGTTTTAACTAATTAATTCTGAAATTACAAAACAACACACCAGTACTTCAGTAACGAACGTTTAACATATTATTGGCTTCATCTGTAAATTAATGCATACGTTGATATGTTAATGTTATTACCATTATATGTACATCTATCTGCATTTATAAATTATAAATATTTTCCTGTTTTTGTATGTATATTTTTATACTTAAAAAAATTTTATCAAAAAAAATGCAAAAAAAGCAGATTTCAAAATGCCAAATACAAACAACACCATAATTTTTTAAAAGTAATTTAATCTTTTAAAAGTCTTCATAAGTCTTCTAAAAGTAATTTAAATGATAATTTTCTTATTAAAATAAAAATAAATAAATAAATAATTTTATAATTTTGAGTGCATTGTATTGTTTACCTCAAATTTAACTATGAATATAAATTACCTTAATGTGCTTTGTTTAAAAATACGAAAATAATGTGTTTCTACGGGAGAAAATAAGGATATTACAAAAGTACATTAATTAAATTATCACCGTGAATAATAAGTCTGGGTATATAGAATTCCTGAAGAATTTATACTGTTTTCTTAGAAATACTGATAGCGCAGATAAGAAATGAAATGAGTAAAATAAAGAAAAAAGTGTCTTTAACGTAGGTATAATTTATTATTTTCAAATCAACAAGCTTAAACCCTCTTTTTCTGATTAGATTCCAGAATTACGGTAAGGTATTACTTCAGAGGATGATATCTATGAATGTAAATAAAAGTACTAAAACAATAATCTTGTGCTTGAATTATATCACATTAAACATGCATTACAAAATATAGTTTTGTAGAAAATTAAAAATGCTACAGACTATTCGGGATTTAAATTCAGAACTTTGGTGATAGAAAGGCAGAAATGACTTGAACGTTATACTATTTGGACGTTTATCCAAATAATACTGATAATTCTAAATTGAATATAATACGTCAAAATACGAGTGAATGAAATATATTGCCACATATTTAATAAATATTCTTGAAGATCTACTAAAATTATAGGATACATTAAACATTATTGTTGTAAATATTCTTCAGCGATATATAACAGTAACTGAATTTTTCTTTTAGCAAAGAAACATACATGAGGGAGAAATTGGATTTTGAAACTACACAACTTGAGAATTTAATTCAACAGTGAATTGTGGAAAACAAGAAAGAGGGAAAGTGGTGAGAGGTCTGAATTTTATACCAGAAAATATGAATTCTATAAGTTAGTCTACTTTCAACGCACCAAAAATCATAAAAATGCAAAATCCCAGTCTAAATAAAACAGAGGCGCGTAGATGGGCGAAACTCATTGCTCAAAAATCCGGCTACTCACAAACTTCCAATACATATTCTAGCCAAAGGACACTAACATTGTCATAATGGCTGCATTAATGTCGATAAACATATGTTTTATACACTTACAACAATGCTAAAATCTCCTTGATACTATCGTTCTATTTTCGGGCTTTTAACAATACATCATGCTTGTGGTATATAGATTTTCAGGCATTACAACCATATCTACCTTCTCTGCAGGTTTACTATGTAGTGTAAAAGAAAAAATAACCTACGATTCTCTGATCAAGGGCTAAACATCAGAAGATTTCCAAATATCACACAAATAAATACAATTAATTAAGCAAAGTTAACACTAGTTGTTAATGTGTTTTATTGATGAAAGTATTACAGTTTCTTTAAAGGGCAAAATAACTTTAGTAAGAATGTTACTTAAATGACTCAAGTTCAGCGTAAAAGTTTTAAAAATATATTTGATATAAAGAAAACCATAAAAATTAACAAATTTTTAATGATAAATATAAATTTTTAATTAAAAATATTAATGGGATAATTAGTTTCCCATAAATAATTTTTTCCTACAATTAATTGTTACAAAAAGTATAACAGTGCTAAACTTCTATAATTATAAAAGTTTAACGTATTCATTAATTTGCTTATAATGTTTTCGTGTAGCAATTTTTTTAACATCTAACATCCTTTTATCTCTTTGATTTTACTGAAAAAAAATTAATATTCTGTTATCTCTTACTTGTAAAATATAAAGAAAACAACACTGTCACGTCGGTTGTTTGTAATCCAATTTTATTTTAAAATGTTAAATATTATTTTAATAAAACGTATTTTAATAATTTAGAAGAGATGAATGAAATATAATTATTAACTAACTGTTCTTCCTTTGTTACATATTTCTCATTAAAAATTCACATACATTAATCTTTTCTATAATATTTATCAAAAGTCTGTATACATAACGTAAAATATTACTTCTTTTGTCTAATTAAAATATAAGATTTGAGCCGTAATATAAAGCACTGGTTTTTAAAAAAGCTGTTTACTCAACTAACGTTTATAAAACTATTAATTAGTTACATAAAGAAAAATTTGTTTTCAAAGGAAATTAATTATTTAATACTCGTGAAGGATATTTAGATTACAGTACGAAACAAAGAAACACAAATTCTAGTTTGATATGCAACTATATAGGCTATACTTAATTTTTTTTTTTATAAATTTTTACATACATGAGTTAATAAGAGACATTAATTATAAATACCAGAGCGCAGTAACCATCCAGTTAGGAAAATAATGAGTTATTACTGACATATGTGATTTCCATTTTATCTGAAACTGGAGTTGTGGAATTTCTAAAATGCAGAAAGAAATGAGGAGATAAAAAAGAAAATATGGTCATTGGACAGTGATTGATGTTTTGAAGGGAAAATACAATGGTATAGGCTGTTGGAACGGGCTCTAGAAGAGATGAGGAGCAACGTGAACGACCTCTAAGGCAGCGGATGTCTTGAAGAAGAAGAGTCTGGAAAAAGATTTATAGAAGAGTGTGGTGGTTGGGATGTAAGAGACGGCCTTTATAGTTGTTAACACTCACCTAGAAGAAGAAGATATAAACTCATTCAAGCAGAGAAATAAAATTTGAAACAATATATAAAACTTAAATGTAAAGAAACTTGTCATAGAAGAAAATTGCATATTAAAGCAGTACGATATGAAAAATATTATACATACGGAGCCAAATAATTTTGTTATTTGGGCTATAATAGTACAAAGAATTATTAAGAATATATGCACAGAAAAATGGTGAAATGGAAAGCGAAAAGGCAAAAAATAATTTCAAAGATGCTTTTCGAATTTCATATGATGAATGATTGCTAAAAATTTCGAAGTGAAATGCTTTTAAGATGAATGAAAAAAAAATTAAATAAAAGAAACTGTTGGTAAATTATCCTCCTCTTTTCTATCTTGATCTGGCATCTTCTAAGCTTTATATTATGTTAGAAATCATTCAATAATTACTGATAACTTAGTTGAGGCGAGGACTGAACACAAAAGAATAAAAATACTAAACATACTTACCTATAGGACTACGTACTTACATGATTACAGATCTCATTCATTAATTTTTTTTTTAATTAGGTTTTATACGGGCATCGACTACTATGGTCATTAGTCCTCGTAACATTCTTTAAATTAATCAATAATCACCGAAAGGCTCGTCATATATTAGGGTGTAAAGGACCCTAACATTTCTTTAAAATAGCACAGAAAAAAAAAACACTATAGACACAAACACAAAAAGACAATTACAGGGTGTAAAGGGCCCTGATATTTAAAAGAAAATAAATTAATTTAACAGAAAAATATCGACAATATGATTATACAAAGTTTCATTATCTATAGAACTCGACTTCATCATTTTAATTTACAGCTTGTATAGTTTTACATTAGTTATTAACCCACTGGCGTGCAAAAAAGCAACTATTTTTCCTTCGTTTCCATTTTCCAAATCAGAAACAATTCTGTTTATTAAGCCGAACCTCTTTCTGAGGTCCTCATACATGGTACACTCTTCCATTAGATGCTTGACTGTA
>JAAAKQ030500930.1:0-13913 GCA_010016005.3 Zanna intricata | reverse complement strand
AATATGATGCGACTGCCAGGAAAAAATCAAATAAAATGAAAAAAATAAATGTGATAAATTAAAGAAAGCAAAAATTCATGAAATCCAAATGTTATTTTTAACTACTAATAAATAGGTTATAATCTAAAATTTCATTGCAAGATATGAATAGATATTCATATAAAATTACAATCAAGAAAAATCTATTCCAGGTATCATACAAAAAAATTACTCTAACATTAGAATGCCACATAACATATTATTGTATTTGAGAAAATTATATCTTTTAAAAATAATTATAAATTAAACATTTTTAGCAATTAAGATTTTCTACTGTAACTTCATACAACTAACATTTAGTTTCTATAGTACGTTTATATTACACTTCATAATTAATTAGATTTGAGTGTTTGAATGAACAAAATTAGAACTGTAATGAATTTATAAATTATCAAATACACATATAGTATGATTCTGAAGCACTGAACTATAAAACTTAAAAAAGTTAGAATAAGAAATTAAAGAATGCATTTAACAAGTCATCATTATTAATATATAAATAACAAATGAAAAACACTTGAATAATCAGTAAATAATTTACAATTTAAACAAAAATATTAAAACATTAACTAAAATACTACACAACAAATTATGAATAAAACTAGACAATAAATATAAAAAAAACAGATTTGTTTTGAGATCAAGAACCTATAAACATAATATTCTTTTATCTTGAAAATATGAATTAGTAAAAGGTTAAACTCCATCAAATAAAAATTACACTAAAAGATCTTTCACAAAAACTTTCACTTCAATTATAAATTTTACATACATACTACTTAAACAAACAAAAAACATTATTTTTCTTTAAAGATAGCACAGCAGACATTTCAATAAATCAGTCTAATGTTTGACATTAATATTTTTATCGTTGAAAGCACCTCATCAATACACATTTTCATACTTGTTGAATTAAAATGCATCCAAATTTAATGGAAAGGCAGTATAAGTAAGAGTACATCAGGAAAAATTTTTTTGTAAAAAAAAAAAAAAGATATCACATTGATGTGTCAATCACAGTTATATCATTCTAGACATGTTTCACCATTAAAAGCAAATAGTACAGTAAATACTAATTGATAAATCTACCTGTCTTACAGGCTATTTTTTAAACAATCATACAACAAAAGCAATATCCTGAAACAGAGATAAACACAGAAATTTAAATAATGCACACAGTATGTACGTTCATTAAATACATCTAACATTATATAACAAAAATATAATTGCATATTTTTATACAAAAACCAAGAATGAGTGAAGAAATTCTGAATGGCATAAATTTATTGCCTGGAGAGAAATTCAGTTTTAAAATAAATAAGGATAGAATACAGTAAATATGAAAAAAAGGGAAGAGTGAGGAATTAAATATTAAAATAGGGTTACATAAAATACCAGAAGCAGGAAAATTTTTATTCTGGTAGTAAAACTACAAAGAACGTATTAAATGAAGAAAAAATAAAATAATTAAATTAAAAATTAAACAACCTATTTTATAAATAAAAAAAGGTATGTCAAAAATTTATAAAGATATTATTAAGAAAGAAAAGGAAAATAATACCGGCCTTTGAAATGTGATATTAAAGAAACATAAGAAATAGGTCAGGTCAATGATATTTTGAATGAAAAGATAAATAACATAACAGAGAAATTTATGGTACAATCTTTAAAGAGAAAAACTAGGTTGGTGAAATGTGTAATAAGACAACAGGGTTTGGTAAATTTTGATAAATAATAACTACATGTACAGAAGATAAAATCTGTACAAGAATGGAGTTTGTAAAACAGGCAAGTGAAGATTCAGGATATAGTAAATATGTAAAAGAATAACACAGAACAAAATGAAATGGAAAAGAGCACACACAATCCAGTTAAAATGATGGCATAAGAACAAATTTTAATCTCTAAGAAAGAAAGGTTATGAAGAAATAGTTTCTCTACTTCGTTCTACCTCTACTCTCTCCTTCATACTTCCACGAGTGCCTAGACATTTATTTTCTTCTTTATGAATACCAATGATAAAATTTTCTTAAGAAGCCATCTATCACCTTAATTGCTTTTGTTGGACATCTACAATATCTCTATTCATACCTACAGCACTTCATGCGTCGTCATTCATAATTCTGTCCAAAATGGTCAATTCATCTATTCTGATGCTATTTCAATTTTTTTATTAAGAGATTCTGATCATATCCTCCATCTTTTGCTTCATAGCATTACACTGAACTACGGTTCTGTAGATAGTTCTCATTTTTTAAATTTTGTTTATTTTTTTATCCCGGCTAATAAAACAGAGAGGTCTAATAATCATCCTACATTTGTTACATGATTTACAATCTTATCATAACCTTCTTATTAAATAGAACTACAAATAATTTACCTTACAACTATTTCTTTTCTTAATATTAAATAATCTATCATTCATATTCATACTCCGATGTATTCCCTCAACTATTGAAGAAATATTTAAAATTGCTTTACTCTACTTTTCTTCAAGCTTACATGGCATAAAGTCAGGACAAACTAATAATTAGCAAAATACAACGTAAACACACTCATCATCAGTTTTTATAATTATCTCTCTACACTTCCTGTTATTTTTCTAAAATTTCAACTACATAAAATATGAATAAAGTAAGCAAAATCCATAATTTACGCATAAATCTTTATCCTCTACAAATTCTTCTATTATTTTATTTCCTATTTTTACCTGTAAGCAATTTCAAATTATGATTTCATAGCTGCAAGTGCAAGTGCTGAAATAACTCTTATTTTTAACTTTCTAATCTGTAAAATAGTAATAGAAATGCTATTCTCGATTTCAAAAAAAAACACAAGATAAGTTAAAGTAATATAATGGTTAAACTTTGAAAGCTAAATCAATTAAGAGGAAAATCTAAATTCTTTCTACTTTATCTACAACTGAAAAGAACAAAATGTTTTTTTCCATCATTAAATTAACTCAATTCTTCTTAACTTTCTGAAAATTGTCCTCTCCTTTTCTCATTATATCATGGATACATTATCATCATGCCATTGAAGGACTTTTCCTTAAACTTATAAATTCAGTTCAGCTACTGATGTATCTTACTGGACTGCTGCCAGAATTATACCACTTGTCCGAGATTTTTTACCATAATATATGTTGACTACAACATGCATGAGTATTTACCGATGAATATTTACCGACCATGCAATAATGCATGAATATTTAAAAAATCAAGTTTAAAACTACTTGTACATAGGATGTCAGCATAAAAAAGTAATACCATTTCTTTTTTTTAATAGAAAAAAAATGTGTCATTAATTAAGATTATTTTTTAAAAAAGTTCAACCATAAAATTTTATTTAATCAAAGCATACAACTGCATACATAAAAATTAAATATAATTAAATTAAATCTGTATGAATACTTTTAATTAAAATTATACTCATTTTTCCTTTATTAGCTTTCAATTGTTTATAAATTTGTCGATAACAATTTTTAATTCTAAATTAAAAATAATCAAAAATGAAATACTGATATAATTGTTATGACCAAAAGATCTATCTCAAAACATATACCTAATAAATAGAAAATACACATAGCAAATTCAGTGTTTCACCCAATTACAGTCACCTAGCCACCATTTTTATGACAAAAACAAATTTTTGTATGAAAAACACAACCAAACTTCACAGATTAAAACCAAAAATCCTGCATGAAAGACAGATATGAACCTCTGTACTCAATGTCAACGGCAAAGTTGAAGTCCACTTGAATGAACCTCTACTCAGGTCGGTCAGCAAGCTGATGTTTGCCAGATCAGCAAGCAAAGCATTATGACAAAATAATTATCAAATATTATTAAAAAGGTAAACAATTCTAAACAAAAAAAGCTCCATTGAGGTAACAAACATAAGAGCTCAGAAAAAGAATAGTCTTCAGAAATATACACTGTAAACTCACCGATATCTGAATTCTGGTACAGTTGTTAGTATTATACAATATAGAATTTTTTTGTCAAAAAACTAACTATGATTTTGCCATAAATAAATTACCAAATCATTTTTATAACATTCCATCAGATTACATCTCTTCAAAAGACCAATATATTTCAGCAGTTGGTCTAGTTTAATCTCAAATCAATGATTACTTATACAATAATATTGATGAAACCCACAATACATTGGTTAAGATGGGCCTTTAAATCTACTTCAAAGCATACCATGAACTAATTTGAACCTGCATCCTGCATCATTACAAAACAAATCTGCCAAAAGTCTACTTACATGTTAATGATAAATTTGGGGTGTAAATGATTGTAATTTAACAATAACTCTCCAAATATTTCTGCCACACTCAGAAAAATTAAATTAACAAGTTCTGTTAATATATCACTACCTCTATAAGATAAAATTATTTTTTTAAATCGGTACACATATAACATAAACCTTATAAAACAAATAAAATTACAATATTAACAAGCTATGAACATCTATTACGAGAGCTATGTGTATACAAGTTCATTACTTTAAAATATTTTAAACCTGAAGTCATTAGTGTTAATTTGATTAAATTCAATCCTAGGGAGAAATAACAAAAATTTTTAATCTATTAACTTCAATGTAATTTGGGCATATACAAAAAATGAATACTTATTTTGGGCAAAATCTAAAACTCTTTTGTTTTTATATTTTTCAGGAGAAAAACCATAGGCCTACTTTCAATATAATCAATAGGAAGTGTTTTCTTTAGGGAAGACTGAGGCTGTTTAGTAACAGGAGGTAAAAGGTTTTTGCAGCATATATTTAAGCCAGTCAGTACAAACCTATTGATCAGAAACGTATTATTACTCTCTCATCTTGAGTATAAAAAACCTAAGGTTCCAAGAAATTGTGAACAATATGAGAAATCACGGTTTGTAAAGGCCTTCACTTCTTTTTTGGCTGGGTTTGTTGTGTACCATTTCACAATGCAGGTGTCCATAAAGTCATTCCATGAAACAAAAATGTATTACAAAAAACTGTTATAGTTACAGCTCTGCGGTTTGTTGCAAAAGAAAGAAATTACTATCAAGGTTTTTTAATATTGGTTTATTGCAGATAGAGGCAGAGTAGAGAGCATTGTGATCAATTCTTTATAAAATGACATCAATCCAGAAGAAAGTGCAATATGCGTTATGGTATCATGAGTCAAAACAACAGATTACTGTGGAGCAAAACTTTAGAAGGAAATACAGACAACCAGCACCTGAAAACAAGAGTATCATTGTGTGATATGCAAAGTTTAAGGAGAGTGGAAATATAATCGACCTTCCACAAACAGGGTGGCCATTCGTTAGCGAAAAGAAGGTTGAGCTTGTGCAGCAAGCATTTCTACATAGCCCTTTCAAATCTACCAGATGTGCATCTCATGAACTAGCGATTCCCTGGTCAACAGTGCATAAAATTTTACACAAGAAACTAAGGTTGCACAAGTATAAAAGTTCATATAACTGCAAAATTTACAGCCAGATGACAGCCCTCATCATGCTGCCTTTGCGACCAAGATTTTGCAACAATTGTTAACAACGAGTACCTGCAGCATGTTTTTCAGACAAGGCTACTTTCCTCACCTCAGGGAAAGTAACAGGCTTAAAGTGATTATATGGGGCCCAGAAAATCCGTTCTGTACTTTACCAGGGAAAAAATGCAAGTTTTCCCTAACTGAATGTGTGGTGCAATTTGATTCTAACAGAATCATTAATCTCTTCTTTTTCACAGAGCAATCAACAACAGCTAATATTTACCTGGATATGCTGCAACAATTTTCTATACTCAACTACATGATTTGCAATCTAGGGTGGTTTTCCAGCACCAGGATGGTGCACCATCAGATTGGGGATTACTAGTTCGAGATTTTCTGAATGAATCATTTCATGTGGCAGATAGATTGGCAGTGATGGTCCAACTCTCCAGTCACCATGATCACCAGACATAACTCATAGACTTTTTCTTCTGGGATTATGTAACATAGGGAGTTTATGCAACACCCGTATCTGATCTGACATTGAGACAGAAAATAACTGAAGCTGTTGCTAGTGTTACCAAAGAAATGTTGACCAACACATGGCGTGAAATTGATAGTCGGTGGGACAATCTATGAATGACACAAGGTGCACAAGTTGAAGTTTATTGACATGGTAAAAAAAAATCTTGATAATTTTTTCTTTATTTTGCAATAAAACATACAGCTGTAACAGTAATAATTTTTTTGTAGTAAATTTTTGTAATCATGATAAAACTTTATGGACACCATTTATATCTGTAAATTCTATTCCACAATATACATCTATTTCTCAGCCTTGATTCCTTTCTCTCAGAATGTTTATGTTTTGACTATATGCGCACCAGATCTGTATAAGGATACAGGGGACCTCAAAGATTATTGCATTCTTAGATTCATGTTGTTCGGTGGAAACAAAAAGGCTAACAAACTGTCTGAGGACTGATATAGCCATAATTATACAAATAAATGTTCAACTTGAAACTGACACAATTTCCTTTCTCTCAGAAACTACTGAGTTCTCAGTAGAATATTTTCTGAATTCATAATATCTGAATTCTAGATAATTCTACTGAGAACTGAAAACTCAGGGTAGAAAATGTCAACAGCAAAAGCCAAATTCAAAAAACTGGTTTAATAGCTTCTTAAATTAAAAAAAAAAAAAAAAAAAAAAAAAAAAAACATTTGACCAAGTTTTTTCTGCATTTTTAAAAAAAATATTTATTCATCACTTATCAATTAAAAATTAAAGAAGTAGAGTACAGATATAACACAATTTAAACATCACCATAGAATATAGTAAGGGTAATAAGTACATGAATGAGATATGGGAAATAACAAACCAAGATACTGAAATGAAATAGTGTAATAGAAAAGACTGAGAAAATAACCAATCAATGATCTATAGCTTACATCTTATCCAAGACAATCCAATAGGTAGCAATTTTATCAAATGGTTTATAACTCTTCATAATGAGTTGTAAACCATTTGTTTTTTAATTAATAAATTTCAACTATAAATCTTTTCATAGAATGAATAATTTTAATCAAATTTTTATTTTCTTTAAATAATTACATATAAGTGAGAATAATACTTACTTATGTTAATACAGATACTTTTGTATACAGTACCCAAAATATTCACATAATATTAATATCTGTTTTTCAGTGACAATATAATCTGCTTCTTATTGAACCAATTGGAATTACTGTTATTCTTCCAAATGCCATTAATGTGGCACTGGAAAACAGCAGGAAAAGAATATCTCATCTATTAATGACTGAGTTTAATTAATGGCCCGAGTCACAACTTTATGTAAAGGCAACCTGGAAAAATCTTCAAAACAACAGCATTTGCTCAAAAACACACATGCACACTACACTATTATAAATATTGTACAAAAACATTTCATCAACTTTCTGACAGAAAATACATTAATGCCTACATTTTATATATATTTTTTAAAAAAGGGCCTTATAGTTAGTCCCTTCTAAAATTACTTCTTATATATAATCAGTTAACACTAATTCAAATTATATTAAATTCTTAACAATACATGTATACATACATGCATAAACAATTAATAAAATACATAGGGCCTATTTTACAAGTCCCATTAACAAAAAAAAAAAAAAACAAACAAAAAAAATATTAAAATAAACACTAGAATTAAATATATCTCAGATGTGAAGTTAAACAAAAAAATTCCTTCAACAAAATTACAAAGTAATTTTCAAGCTAAAAATTGTCTATTAAACAATAATCTTATAACTGTTAATTCTAAAAACTCTAATGAAATATATAAAATATAAAGTTGACTAAAAACTAAAATTAATATAAATAGGAAACAAATAACAATGAATACATACCTTTTTGATGAAATTTCAAGATAATATTGTCTGCTTTTATCATTTAAATAAACAACATTAAAATACACAAAAAATGGTATACAATTCACAAAAATATTATCAACATGGAGTAAAAAAAAAAAAAAAAAAAATTATTATAAAATATATAAATAAATAACACAAACTAAACCTGATTACACTAAGAAAACAACTAAGTTCATGAATAAGATTGTAATTAATCTAAACTTGTAGAAATATAATAAAGAATTAAATTTTGATATAATCTCAAAAAAAAGTATAAAGGCCTTAATATGAATTAAGTCCAGTGTTTAATTTAAGCACAATCATCATAAAATAATTACTAACAGAAACATATTTCAATTAAAGAAAGAACTTAGTAGTACATTTAAAAAACCTAAATTATCTGGTTGCCATCTCAAAACAATATCTCTTACAATTATTTTTCATAACTTCATGTAACATTTTTTCAAAATAATGGTAATGAGCTCAATTCCAACATTTGTTGTAAAGGAAGAAGAAATTAAAATTTTTTTTACTGTAAATAGAAAAATTAAATAAAACTAACAATTTTTAGATGCTGCAATTATTTTTCTTTATATTAAGCCTATGAAATTAAATGAAGGCTATAATTTCAAAATAATCACCCTTATGTATAATATTCTCAATTCATAATTATAAACATTCAATGGAATGAGTGAACCACAATACAAAATCATATACTGTATATGAAAAAAATATAAATAAACTTTATATGAAAATAATTTGAAAAAGTCAGAAAACTCTGACCCACATTTGAATAAGAGGTTTTAATTCTATTCATTTTATTTTTTACTACAGTTCTTAGAAAGATAATGTTAATACAATAGAATATTAGCACTTGACATTATACTCTACCAGACAAAAATTGATTAATCAAAATTTATACTGATAATAATAATAAGTAAAAAGAGCAGAAGCAACCAAATAACAAATTTTGATTAAAAAATAGTATATAATAATAATAAATTATCATACTTACCGATGTAGACATTTACATATATATTTACCATTAAACAAGAATCAAGTAGGAACACCTTCCATAAACTGTGATGCAGACTTTAAGTACAACATATGACTGACAGAAAATATTACTGAATGCATCCATAAAATTTGAAGTAATCAAAATAAAAAAAAAGAAAATCTTAAAAATAAAACTAAATAACGATCGTTTAAAAATCGTTAAACTTTCATAAATTAAAAAAAAGAACCGAAAAGATATTTTATCAATATGCCGTTATATTAATCGCACAAATAACTGCCGGTTAAAAGTGAACCGTACGAAGTACATGATATAACCTAGAATATGAAAAAAAAAACACATGCAAACAAAATCTGTGAATAACTCCATTTCAATATTCCAGCTTCATAACTTTCCAAACAAATAACTAATTTAAATTAGAAAATATAAATTATAAATTCAAACAAATATTTTTCATTTAATTTATTCATAGAAATATATTTATGCTTATCTTAAAAATAATTCTCATAGAATATGTAAAATGATAATTTAAAAAAATGAATAATACATTTTGAAAAAGAGTTATTCACACAATAAGGTCCATTAAACTTAACACATCATCATAGTAAACATTTTCTTCCTTTTTTACACAACATATTTTTTTTTAAATTAAATAAATAAAAACCTTTTATATGTTTAAAGTTAAAATTTTTTAGCTGTATACAGATTACATTATGCCGATGCTAAACGAAAAAATCTTTACTTGAAATTTCAAAATATTTTTAATACTTTTAATTAAAATATTTTTTCTCCTAAAATTTTTAATAAAAAAAATAATTTTGATTATAAATAAACTTCAATAATAGAAATGAAAAAAAAGTTAGAAATGAAAATTCAGAAAAAAGTTAGAACACTACTAAACCAGATGTATTAGAATGCAGTACAATACAAATTGTAGCAGACAAACAGAATTCAAAATTAGGTAAAAATTAAACAAATTATTAATTATTTTTAATAGTCAAACTGTAAAATGATTTTATTATTAATTAAGACAATAAAATAATTCAATTAAAATTATAAAATAATTTCTAAAATATGGAAGTACGAGTTATATAAAAACTGTTTTTACCTAAACAGTTTATGAGTCCAGATTTTTTAACTAGAAAATAATAACTATTAATACTATAAAAAATAATTTTTATATAATTTTCAATTCTAAATATCTTATTTTATTTTCTACATTATGTTAAAAAACCCAACTGTAATAATGGAATGCAATATAATTTATACCTCATCATTAAACATTTCTAACCTACTGTTTAAATAGTAAAATAAACTATAATATTTAATAAAATAGAGTTAGTTTTAAAATGTGCACAGTTTTAAAAGTGTTTTAACAAAATTAAACCGAGTAAAACACTAAAATTTAAATATGTTGTAATACTGTTGAACTTCAAATGATATATATGTAACGTTTTAATGAAATATTTTTAATGATACAAATTTTTAAATGAAATATTTTATGTGAATTTTAAAAAGTTTTGTCTGATTTTCTACAATATGCCAATAAAATCTACATATAATTAGTTGTGAATAAACACTAAACTCTATTAAGTTATCTGGCATATATCATTGTAATATTTGTTACTACACTACCAACAGTAGTAACAGCAATAGAGATAAAGAAAATAAAGTTGAAAATCATAGCATAAATGACATCCTATATTTGTACATGATTCTTTAAAAAATAAATATTGGTTTATTTAGAAAAAATTTACTGAGGCAAATTAAGCCTCTAATCTCCTTAAAAACGTTAATAAATTTTTAAGCATTACTCGATCTAATATAATGAATCTTATACTTTCTCTGGCACCTTCAAATGAGATACAACTGAACGGTTTATAGATCAGTTCGCTATTTCCACCCGCCATAATATTCTAAGAATGAGACAAAAGCAGTGTTTGAGAAAGCTGAGCCTGTTCTTGTTAAATCTTTAATTTCTCAAAGAAAAAAATTTACTGTATCCATCCACCCACTTCCTTTTCCTTATCATTGATTCCTTTTTCTCTACTTACGAATCTACAATGGAGTCAAGATCCAATGAGGATGCCTTGATCTATAAAGCCAGTGCACCCTCAGTGAAGGGTATTGGCATGAACCGTTGCAGTCTGTAAACCTGACTAGGGACTTAGCTTCCTTTCCAGTGACTACAAAAAAGTAGTAACTCTTATGGCTGAAAAGTCTACAAGTAAATTTTTACCTTTTAATTACAAATTTAATGCAAATACCAAGTTTTTGTGATATAAAATTTTTTTAGATTATACTTAATCAATTTTTTTTTAAATAACAGTAAACAAAATAGATTTATTTCTAATTATTTGACAATGATTATAAATTACAATATCTTGAAAAATCGTACAAATTACAGCTGCAATATTTTTATTCTTTTAATAATACGCAGTATTTTTTAAGGACACTAGTTTTCAGATGGAAAAAAGTCACCAAGAAATCTACTATACTAATTAAGTTCCACAGATTTTATTAAAAGTTTCAAATAAAAGTCTAGGTTTATGATTTCATGAACATTAAAAAACTAGTTAATTTGAAATACTTATTTTGAATAATTAGAAGAAAAAAAATTAAAAATTATTTTAATTTATATTTTGTTATTAAATGACTAATCGTTATTTATCAAATTCAATTTAGAATCTACAAAGTTTAAAGAATAAAACATTATTAAAAAAAATTTGTCATTTATTTAATAAAAACAATTAACGGAAGAAAACATTTAAAAGACAATGATTTTATACATCAGTACTATAGAAAGAATAAAAATTAAATACCTTTACATCCTTGAAGCTCAAGCAGAGGAGAATGTAGATGAAAAAACACCACTGAAGTCTTACTAACCTGAAATAGTACCTAACTTGTTTAATTTTATTTTACATTTCTTTAATAAATGATCTAAATTATCAAAAAAGAATTTCTTGTTTGATTTAATTTATAGATATAATTTAAAAAAGAATTATTAACTGACTAAAAAGAAGATTTTTAAGAAACATAAAAAAATGCATTAAAATTCCTAACAGACCACAACACTTTATTTTATTAAAAATAATCTTCTTTAATAATGTTGGGCATGTTTGTAAATTTTTTACATATTATAAGGGAAAATAAAATTTTCAGTAGGGATAAGAAAAAAAAAGATTAAAATCCAACAATACAGAAAAGCTTTTTACTAATCCAGCATGTAAAAAATTTAAATAGCTAAGTCTTTAATATGTTCTACATTGAAGTAATCTTTCAAATTATGATGCAATCAAAAAAGTGATTTACCCTACTGTAGTAGTGATATTAATTGTACCTCTCTTTTTCTGTTTAGCCTCCGGAATTACTGTAAGGTATTACATCAGAGGGTGAATGAGGATATGTATAAAGTGAATGAAGTGTAATGAATGTGTGATATAATTGTACCTAGAACTCAGCATAAATTGACTGTCGCACATCTCTTTTACCATAAATTTTTACTTACACTGTTATTTGTGAACCACACACAACTATAAATAAAAAATGCTTAACAGTTCATAAAAAAAAAATTACTTTTTAAATTCTTTTAGAAGCATAGTTATACGACTTTAAATGACAGAATCTTTTTTCAGGCACACTGCTTCAAATTTCAGTAATAATGTAACTTGGATAAATTTAAATGACAAAAGTACAAAGAAGATTATATTCTAAGACCAAAAAAAAAAAAAAAAGGGAAAGCAGCAGAATGTTTAGAAATCACTGTTTTTAACGGTGGTTGTGGTTTTCAGAAAACCACAACCATATAAACTACCAAAATAATTAGCTAATTGAATCATGCAGCCATTATTAAAACAAACATAGTTTTCAAACAACAGTAAATACCTTCAGATATATCTTTCTCTTCCCAGTTAATCAAAATCAAAAAGCATTAATAGTAGTTCAAAAAAAAAGTGCAGATCAGAAATCACAAACTAATTTAACCTTCTGTATTTCATGGTGCCAACCTTGAAAACTAGTAAGAGAGAAAAAACTGGAACTTATATTATCTGAGAAAAATACTTTCTTTTCCATAATAAGATTACAAGCTAAATTTAAAATACTGGAAGAAACTGATTTTTGAAAAACAAATCTTTTAGTGATTTTAAAAATCTGTATTAGTTTAGTATATAACAAATTACATTATTTAAAAATTAAATAGTTTTAGAAGTTTATTGAATACAGGTTTTTACCAATTGATGTAATTTAAAGAAAAAATCTGCTAACAAACATATGTTAAATAAATACTCAAAGACAATGTACGTCTAAGTGAACTCCTCTTTAAATAGATAGTCTTAAATTCATCTAAAAGTTCAAAAGTTTATTGATTTGTTATTTTGATTAGAAAGATTTTAAATTTTTTTGTATAAATTTATGAAGAATTTTCATATCACACAGTCTATTCACACATACCGCCATTATTGGAAGATGATTCATTTGGATTAATGAAGCCTGAATACCATATCAAGATTACTTGTCAGGAAGCTGTAAAGTCCAGCTTCTTAATTCCACTAGCAATTACATATGCACCTAAAAAAAAACATGCAGGACATGACTATTTGCCCGTAAGGAATAATTTTACTGCAGTTCCTTATATTTAGGAATAGCAACTAACAGAATTGGTATGATTATCAGAACTTTTAATATACTTAAAAACAATGAAAAATTTAGAAAAATTATTTCAAGACAATTAAACAGCTGAAATCGGTAAAAAAAAAAAAACCAAAACCATAATATGAAATCACAGTAATTATTAAATTTTTTCAGAAATGGACTATTGTAAAACCTTTTCTAAGAGGAACGAAGAAAATGAGATGAGTTTCCAAGTATTATTATCGCACACAATTTCTTCAATGGTGAAGACAACAAACTTTATTATAAAGAAGAAACTAAAGAAAGTGACAATAAAAAAAAAAA
>JAAAKQ030500919.1:0-10573 GCA_010016005.3 Zanna intricata | reverse complement strand
GTTTTCCTTCTTTCAGGCTCGGGAATCACTTCCCAAATTATTTTCCTTTGCTCATAAATATACACACACACACACACGCACACACACACACACACACACGCGCGCGCACGCGCACACACATATATATGTATATGTATATATATATATATATATGTGCAGCAATGCTATTTTATCTCTATTCATTAAAAAAAATGTAAATAATCTGTTTGGTTTCTTCTTTATAATTCTTTTTTTCATCCCGTTATAACCAGTTATAACATTTACAAATATTTTACCATAAAAACTATTTTTTTTGTTGATATTTCTCCGGTCATATCTAAATACGTAAATGATGTAGGACAGGAGAATGCTTTAACTTCTTATAAAATGTAGTTAATTTGTTTAATTTATAGTTTTAATTATTTTTTTTGTTTCAGTAAAATTTCTTGGAACAGTGCTTTCACCGCTTAATATGAAATGTTTCCAACGTTCACTAAAATGAAAGAAAACAATTAGATTCTATCACAATTAAAATTATGCATTCTTATTTTATGTAATAAGCCTAAAAGTTATTGATAATTATAAAAATATTTCTAAAATAATATCATGTACTAAAGGAAGTTTCGCGGTATATATTTGATGGTGTTCGTGAACGGTCTTCGACCCATGCGGTAAGAAAATCTAATTACTTCACCAATATGTAGGAAATTGCAATAATTCGTTAATTTCTACAATACTGACCACTTTAAGAACTGCGACATAAAAAATGACAATTACTGATAGAGTTAACTAGAGGATTATGTTTTTCGTAATTATTATAATTAAAAAAAAAACAGCAAAAAAGTTTTCTAATAAATCCACAATTTGTTTATAATTGTAAAACTAATATTCTTAATAAACCAGAAAAATTCTCGTGCAGAACGAATAGGTTGTAGATCAATTTTTAACATATAAATTCTTGTTAAATTAACACTTTATTAAAAGCAATTCTTGACGCGTTCTTTCAAATCCGTACAGATCTGGCGTGTGTCTAAAAATTTTATTTTTGTATTTAGGTTTAAGCAGAAAACTACCCACAGAGATAGAATTTCCAGTTTCATATTTTAATTTCGGTTACTTATTTTAGTAACATCGATGTCTGCTCTAAACAGAAACGGAAGTTGTAATCGGTTTGATGAGACAAGCTGCTGATAATAATCTTAGTTTGTGCTTAGTACGATGTCTGCATACATAGTATTAAGTATCATTGTCTTCAGTTTAGCAGCAGTAATGAATGTACCCTGCTTAGGTATTAATACTTGGAATCGTACAAAGAGAGTCTGCAAGTTATCATCAATGTTCATAAATATAATTTAAGCTAATGCAACTTTTTTTTCATTTTGATCAGAAGCAATGCTTTAATCACTTCAAAGGAAGTATGTTAAGAGAAAATGGGTGTGTTAACTGTATTACTAATCCATGAAAGCTCTTTTTTTTTCTTCTTTTTTTTATCAATGACCTGTTTTTTTTTTTTATATTTTATAAAACATATTAGTATTAATATTTTTGTAGTGCTAAAAATAACGGTTCGTAAATCAAATCACCAGTTTAGAAATAAATAATGATAAACCGGGTAATCGGAATCAGAAATATATAATTAAATAGTGAAAAACTTGCGATAAAATTCCCACCAAGCATATTTTGGTAATATAAACGCATTCAAATCTAACCAATTAAATATTACGAAAACAATCTTTTTAACATGCTCCAGAATTTAAATTATCTGTTAAATAAATTTTATTCACTAAATAAAATGAAGAACTAAACTGCAATACTTTATACGGAGTATCCGAGCTCCTCACACACACACACAAAATAAGTAATATTACTGTAATACAGCGAGTGAACATCCTAAATTGTTGAATAGTAAACACAAAACACATCAGAATTAAAGTCTCAGATTGCTAAATGAAAACATTTCATTCTGTCTATGTTCGTAGACATATGTTCAATAAACAGAATACATGTATATTTAAACACCACCTATAAAATATATTTTGAATAATTTTCGAATTAGGTGGATTAAGTGATTAAGTGATTAAGTGGATTTTAAAACTTTTCCAACTATTTATATAGATTATCCTGCTTCATAATTTATGCAGGTCCCACGAACAAGGAATTTGTCATCTTCGTCAAATTTATCTGGTGAATCGTGTCAAATCAAAGCTAGAGTAACCTCTTCCAACAAACAATTGTTTTGAAATTCATGACCAAAATTTTTCAAACTCATCAAACTGTGCTGCTTGAAATTAAGGAACTTATAAAATAATAATTGTTTAGAATTCCGCGATATTTTTTTGTGTTCAGTGAGGTTATTGGATAAAAAAAAATGATGAAAATAATTTTTAAAACAATTAATTTTAGTAACAAACAAATTAGTAAGTCTGGAAATTAAGAGAAAAATAGAATTTAAAATAAAGATAAGTCTTTAAAATAATAAATAAGTATTACCAAGAACTTACCTAGTATAAATAATATATAAAAATTATTTATAAAAAAATAATTGGTAATTAGTAGTTTTTATAAAATATGTCTAAATCCTGTGAATGACTTTGCCGTTTACAAAAAGTTTTGAAAATTTGATATTCATGAATGTATCCATTAACATTTCTAAGAGACCTGCTAGAAACATCATACGGAAGATGTATTCCGCTCTAAGAAGAAGAAGAAGAAGAATAACAATAAAAGGAAAAATATAGAAATCTCAAAAGAGTATGTATTAATCAATTTATTTTTTTATTAATTGACTGACATTCAATCTGTATAATAACAAAAAAATTCACTGATCGAAAATAGTCATCTTTCTAATGTTTTAAAGTTCTATGTAACCTGGATTGAAATCACGGCCAAGATCAAATTAAAAAAAAAAAGAAAAAATCAATCGCCAGATTTACTCGTTTAATTAAAATCCATTTAATAAGTCAGCCAAAGCAATTATAAACATATTACTGCTCAAGGGAATAAGTAAATAATTAAGTAAGCAAGTTTAAGATTTACAACAATTACAATACAGTATAATTAATAAAAATGTTTATGACATGTAAACAATACCTGATTATTTATTCCATTCACAATTATCAATCATTAACTTTTGAATGTGCGTATATTAAAAAGTCTCTTATTCAAAATTCTTCAATGACTTTTTGCTTTAATTTTTTATCTTTTTTTGTACTATGGATAATACTTAATTTATATAAGTATATACTAATATACTTAATTTGTATTATGGTCATAATTTCTGCTTAATGAAAGAAATTGATTTAATATTGATTTTAGATTATTTTATTTTATTTTTTTAATTTGCATTCACTAATTTCTTTCTTCTAATATTAAAAACTCAACCATATTTTTTTTTCTCGGTTATAACATCCGTTCTTTAACTTCTCTCAGAACCAACCACAAATCTTTTTCAAAAAATACGAGTATGCTTATTTAAATTTATTTAAAATCATTTTTTTCATATTAATACTTTTTAATTTACTTCCACATTCACTTTAATTATTTTTCGATATCATACGGCCTTTCTAATTAAATACATTGGTAAGATTGTTCATCCAAATTATTTATCTCCATTTATACTAACCAAGCTGATATTTATCAGCCTTGAAACAGAGCTCTTTTCTATGCCTAATTGAAGCATTTATAATTTTTCGTTATCAGATCCACTAGTACTTTAAATGTTTTATTTACCGCAGTAGTAAATAAGAACAAATAGTTAAAATAGAATATTTTCTATTAATATTTATATCATTGTTTGATACTATTAAAGGATAAAAATTTTGTTAGTTAAATGTGTAGCCTATATTCTTATTGTACTTTACTCATTCTTACAACGTATGTTAATTCTTCTACGCTGAAGATACATTCCCGATTGTGAAAGCCGCTGGCAATGATTTAAATAAATAATTACCTCTCTGACATCACACCAATTGAATCTTTCCAGTGTTACAACTGTCACATATCTTTTTTAAATTTTCATTCATTGTTGTATAAACGGAAAATAATGATTTACAAGCCCAGATTTGTTGTCTAAAGAAAACACAAACACATGTACAATGATGTTAACTTTGCTTGCTACGGCAATTATTATACCTCTGAAAGTGTTGATAACAAGAGTGTTACCTAACTCGAAATTATAAAAATAAAATTGTGCCCGCACGTTTTCTACCAATAAAACTTTTCAATTGTCTTTCTACATGGCATTTGCAATTCATTAGATTAAAAAAATTGTCAAATTCATTAGATTAAGAATTGATAAATTATTTACTTGCACTGATCGAATTCCATTCCCAAATTGTCTAGGTAAGTTCAACCATCCATTGTCGAACATTTAGAAAACAAAACACTATTATGTGATTATTATGGATTTTTCCCGTTAAAAACCTCTCAGCAGTTTTGACAGTAATGGTTTTGATACAAAACCAGAGCTCTGTAAAACTGCAGAGGAAATGAATTATCAGTTCATTACAAAGTTAGGTGTATAATTTTATAATGAACACATTCAATAATTGTAGCGAAGCGGATATTAATTGTTAAAAAATTTGTTGTATACAAATATAAAAAAAATCAAATAAATTATGCGAATAGCTCTTCAAATCTTCTGAAATATTTTATTTGCATTGAAATAACTTATATTCAAAGTATGAAATAATCCCAAGTTGATATTTTATACTACAAAATTACGGTTTGTTGGTTTATTCAAATTGTATATAGTAAAATTAATATTCAAACCACATTATTAAAATTAATTTTTAATATAAAACTACAACTTTAATAATATTCAAACAGGTGTATAAATTACACTCCAGCTTTTTCCGTATGATATTTGTTTATCAATTTATAATCTAATAGTGTATTCTTGTCTTACCCACACTGTATTGTTAGATTTGTGTACCTACAAGAAATGTGATAGTTTTTTTTTAAATTTTTTATTTAGTTAATTTTTTATTAATGAAAAATATCAACTGTTATCTTATCTTTAACTTTTTTTTGTTTATTTTATTTACTCGTTACTATAACAACCATCTAGAAAGAAATGAACACTCAAAATAAAAATTACAAACACAATTCAAATAATATAAGAAATATAAACGGTAATAGAAAGATCCAAGAAAATCAGAAAAATTCGCCAGATTAAGATCTGGAATTAATATAGATCATTCAGTAAAAAAGCCTCAATTTACCGAAATATCAAACAATTATTTACATCTCACAAAAGTGCTATTTTCAAATGTGAGATACATTTTTACAGTAAGTAAAAATGTCGCAGTACAATAATCGACTGCAGACTGAACAGAAACTACATAGTTTTACATGAATGAGCTATCACTAGACAAATCCAACTGATTTGTGTTTCTTAAAATCTTAAAAATCAATTAAAAAGATCTACTACCTTTTTGAAACTGTCGTTATTGATATTTTTTTATTGCAATTACCTTTTCCATTGTGTAAGAGAAAAAAATGCCATTTTATAATTAAAATCCAAATTATTCATAAGTATCTGAATTAAAAAAAACAAGCCAAAAATCAGATTGTGCTTAATCCCATGATTTTTATGGCCAGAAAAAGTATAAAATGAAATTTGTTTAAACATAAGTCTAAAAAAAATTTGTTTAACCTCCTCACCCCTTATCAATTTATTTACAGAAGCATATTGATTCCTGAAAATTGTAAGTAAAAATAAACATATATGCTTACTCTCATAGCTTCATTACTTTTCCATTTTATTAAAAAAAATTAAAGAATATTTACCGTTCTTATTAAGGAAATCTTTATAACATCACAAAATAATTTTACACGGCTTTCCTTATATTATTCGATATTAATCTGGTTTAAGCCATGTTTTCTTAAATTAATAAAATAATTCATAAGAAACAAAATTCACTAAAGCAGTTAATTGCATCATTGTACAAGAGTTAGGTTTTTTGTTCGTAACACCATTTGAATTAGATCTACATACAAATCTAAATTCTTTAATTTTATACTTGTACTGTACGCTTTTAAATATAAGTTATTTAACGTGTGATAATGGAATTATAACAACAAAAAGATTATCCGTTGAATCAGACGACCTCAGAATTTACCGTTCAGTACAATTTACATTACAGAACAAATCAGTGTTTATTCAATAAAGATTTATTAGTGATTTATGCTAAAAAATTTTTGAATTAAAAATGATTGTTTAAGAACAGCTGTGATAACGGAATAAAGTGGAACGTTTCGGTGATATTTAATATATATCGTTATAGGTCTACATAGTAATATTTTCTGTATTTGTTTGTTCTCTAGAATGTATTTGTGTGTATGTATGTGTACGAACACGGAAGATTTATTTGAACACCTTTGTAGTCATTAAAAAACATATGTCGTTCTGTTCTAAAAAGGTTTTACAGATGGGATTTATGCAAATTCAATACGCTGTCTGATCAGTGGCACACTCTATGGGACACGGAGGTTAGTAAACGAATGAAATGTTATAGTACTAGCAAGGTTATTAAAATATGCTAACTCTTTATTGTTATTGGTATCGAATCGAAGTTATATAGAAAACTATTGACGTTTTCTATATAACCTTGTCCAACCCGGTCGTCCTACTGCTTTTACTGTTACATTTGCATAGGACGTACACTCGAAACCCTTACTGTGAAAGAGGGGAACTTTACAAGGGAATCGATTAATCTCTATCAAAATCAGTTCGCATAAATTACACAGTACTTCTGTAATCACAATAAAAGACAGCGCAACGGCAAGAATAGTGAGGTATATAAAAAAAAGAAATGTTAATACGGTTCTACGTTCAACTACGAAATATATATACCTATCATCTTTGTAAAAACGATGTCAGATTGATTCATTGATCAGTTTATCGTAAAACTATAATCTTGCCATCTTATATTTACAACACGATCGTATTTTATCGATTAAATAGTAGTCATGACATTAAAATTTTTAAAGAAAATAAATTTTTGTTGAAATGTAATTTTAAATGAAGCCGGTTAACCAAACAGTAAACGTAACGTAATTGTTAACCATCATCTTTCATATCTCATTTAATAATCTTAATTTCTCTACTACATCGCAAAGTAAACTCTTTATACGCTATAGATAAAGCGGTTTTTAAAATACATGCGAAATAAGTTGAAATTGATTTTAACATATTCATTCTTACGCAAAACGGTATCGTACATGAAGATACCTGTTCACATTTAGGTTTCACAACTTTTGCAGGAATGAGTAAAGCAAAACCTATAGAGGAACACTACTTTCATGTAATTAATATTCAATGAACATTAAATGTGAATTTTCTTTGTCTTATAATCATAAACCAAGGAGGTGAATTATCGTAACAGGACATAAATTTTGAAGTACGTATCCAGTAAATTAAATGAATGAAATTACTCCATTCTTGAACAACAATATTTAAAAAAGAGACTTTAAAATACTATTTTTTTTCTTTTTTTATAAATTTAAACTCCTTAAATCCTTCATTTTGAACTAAAGTGTTTCAAATAATTAAATCCATCATTTTTGTTAACAATCCTTATTTCTTATTATTTAGTGTTTTAATATTTCTACATTAATTAAAACATCGTGAGTCTAAAATATCAAGGTAGTTGCTTGTAAAAAACAACCAAGTGTAAAATTTCAATTCTCTTGCTTATAACTTAAACCATTGCCAAATCAATATTATATCTCTTTGTTACCACAACCTTTTTTATTTTTTTAGTAAGTTTTACTACAAAATTTCATTAGATACCCTTAAATTAACTAAAATGTAATTTTCAATGTAAAAATCTTTCTTGCCCAACGATTTACATTTTAATTTGTACGAAGAATCTTTCAGCCTAATTCAGAAAACTATAGAGAGCTTTTGGCATCTCACTTAGTTTGACAACCAAAATAAACGTCTCAAGGTAGTAAACGTCATCAATTTCGTTTACTTTTTTCCTTCTATTCTTTTCTTCAGTTTTATCCCGCACCATAAGATTCATATTTGGTTACAAATATCTTCTGCATCCAAACTTATTTCTACTTCTAAGAGCGAATTCTGAAACCACTTTATGAGCGTATGTAATATTTAAATCAATAAAAATTAAATGAAAAAAAACTGAAATCATCCTGACAGTTTGTTCTTTGTCTTTTAAGTATTTCAGAATTTTGTAGGCTGAGAATATATATTATATGATTTATTATTTTTGTTTTTCTAAAATATTTACTGTTATACAGAACATTTCATAATGTAATACAATGTCAAGACTTATTGATAAACTATTATCAAATTAACTACCTAATTATCGATAATTTTTAAGTCTTGTGATTTTATAATTCAAAATTATCCTCTTGCTTGTGGTTATTTTTTTATAAATGACCAAATAATAAAACTGGAATGAAAAGATCGGTAGAAATACCAGGCGCATTGAAATTAATTGAACACTAATAATTTACTGAATTCAGATAATATACATACCATTATTTAATTCTTATAAAATAAAATTTTAAAATGATCCTTTTCAGAATTTCTTCGCGACACAAGCCTGTTTGTTATTAATTTTAATTTAAGGTTAAATATTTCAAAAGGCAAAAGAATCCGCTTCATACATTCACAGCAAATTTACTTTTTAATATGGAATTTCTAATTCTATTTTTGTCATTAACATACATTTTTACAAAAGAATAACTTCTGCTGATCTTTAAAGCTCATGAGTTAAGATAAATTCCTAATTTATAGTTTATAAAGATATATTTATCTACTGTTCAACAATACGGCCAGTCAAGATTTAAAACACTAATTTTAATTTTTTTTAGAACATATGTGTATTGAATCTGAAAAATTCAGGTAGAAGTGTATTATTATTATTTTATATATTTTTTTTTTAATCATTCTCTTTACAAAATTAATTAATTTTATCATAATTTTCGTATTTTGGAAGAATGAAAACGATTAGATATTCGTATCAGAGCATAAAATTGATGATATACCAAGAAATTGTATAAAAAACCCCATAAAAGTAAATAGCCTCTTGAGTCTTTCACGATGATCAGTCAATGGACCAGTTAAGGACAGGGGATGATGTTAAACAGAGAAAGAACGATAGTTGGACAGACATAGAAGTATAAACACAGACAGCGGTTGAGTAAAAGAGAGGGATCGAGGAACGAGAGGAAATAAGCGAGAAGGAAGGAAGGAGTGACAGGGTGGTGGAAATCGACTGCGTCTGATTTGGTAAGAGGTGGGAGAGGAGATGCATAATCCATCGATTGAACTTCCACTGCGGTCTACAGTGCAGCTGAGAGATCTGCGGTCGCCCGCTGAAGAATGGCTACAAAACTTTTTTTAATATTACAGAAATCTAAATTACTTTCCACATGTGGTGCAACCATTTTTCAATTTTTGTAGATAATCTGTTTCGTTTTTCATCGGGTTACGAGTCCCAAGACCGGTTTTGGAGCAGTAATTCATGTCTCTAAGACGTGTGTAATATACCTCAAAGCAGACAACAGGGTGCCCACCAATCTATTACATACATTGTATTCATCCATTATTCTCAATATAGCAACAAATTAAACTTTTATATTCGTTATTATAGGTCGATGTTTAATTATTTTGACAATAATAAATTATCGCAGATGATGTTTCTGGAAAAATATCTCGAGTTTCAACAAACATTAATAATATAAATTTATATTTGAAATTTGCAGAATTATATTGTGACAAAAGATATATTTTATTATTTTCTTTACAGAAATTATTCAATAATACAATAAGCTATACATACTCAACTAAATAATTATTAAAATATGGAATATTCCTCGTAAAATTATTCTATTAAAAGTTACTAATGTGGTGGATTACAGCATCTAATTATTCAATGGCAGTAATACACTTAATTGGAAAAATATGGAAATTTGGACTGTGAGTGATTGATAGAATTCCAGTATCGGAACGTAATAAATAATAGGAATTTAATACGTTTTGAAAAACTTTTATTAGTTATATTTTATTCTTCAAAAATCTTCATACAATAAAATCACTAAAATTATAATAGTCGCTACGCCGGGTAATTTTCAACTTCAATTTTTTCCGCATAGGATCACTGAAAACATGTTACCGTGTTCACATACAAACAACATGATAGATGATTTTCATTCTCATGAGCTGTGCTGTTATAATCTTTAACCGATAATATTATAACCGATTAATAAATGATTAGGGAAGGAAATTTGTAAATATTTTCAGAAAAAGTTTGTAGCAAAAGGAATTACTTTTTTGAAAAACTTAATCCAATTATACATAATTTTTTAGTTTATTTAGAAAATAATTTATTAAAAATTAAAATGTGTTCTTTACAGTATAGCAACTGGACAACGAATACAAATAGTTACGGAATTTACAAGATTTTACTTCTGTTCAACATAAAAAAATTATAATATAATATCCTCAAGGTTCAAGTCCTAGTAAAGATAAAAATTTTTATACTGATTTGAATACTAGATCGTGGATACCGGTGTTCTTTGGTAGTTGGATTTCAATTAACCACACTTCTCAGGAGTGGTC